>UCOJ01001967.1:0-17799 GCA_900474305.1 Cecidostiba fungosa
GCAATAAACTCTAAGGCGAGAGAGAGAGAGAGAGAGACGCCCCCGACATTGACTTCTTTTTGGCTCGCGCGCACGGCCAGAGAGAGAGAGAGAGTTTTATTGTTCGCCGCGCTTTGATAATTGGGTAACGGTGTTAATCGCCGCCGCCGCGGACTTTTGCTTTCGGTGCTGGCGGAGGTCGACAAACCTTTTGTGTGTGCAATAAATCAGATCGAAAAATCGCTTCGATTCCCCTGCGCTCGTTCAGCAATTAGTCACACAATAGTCCGTATTATAGGTCATCAGAGCTGAGGAGACTATACTCGACTTTACAATGCCCACGAAATAAACCTGTCACCTTCACTCCACCTGCAAATAGCTCCGTAACCACAGCTCATCAACCGGCCGCAAACGCACTTCTCCGTGTATACCTATACAGAATAGTGAACCGGTCGTCGTCCAGTTCTCTCTCCTGCATATAACAGCAATATTGTATACCATATATTGTATACCTTCGCCCTCTCCTATATAGCTCCGAGAGAAAAGAAGGCGCGTGCCGGTCGCCAGCTGTGAAAATGCGGAAAATCTTGGCCGCAGAACCGTACAGCACTCGGCTCTTTAAACGCCGCACGCTTACACACACACACACATAAATGCGACACACCGACTCCGTCATTAAGATTTTACGACCCTCGAGGAATGATGTACGGGGTCATTCTACTTGCGTTCATTCAGAAAACGCTCGTAGCGGTTCCCGCGCGCGCATTGTTACCCTCGAGGATTCGCCAATTGCTCCGCTTTTCGTCACGGAGGCGCCGGGGCAGTTATACTCTCTTTTTCTTTTTGTGGCCGACGATATAAATATATAAAAAACGCCGAGTATTTATTGGCGCTGTAAACACCTATGGAAGAGAGCTGTTTTTATTTCACTCATTACGCGCGCGCGTTTACAGTCGAGCGCCAGCGGTGAGTGATTTTTGTTTTTATGGATTTCATATATACGCCGGCGGTATGCTCTGGTGTGTTGAAAAGGAAACATCTACATAATATCGGCGAAAGCCGTAAAACCCAGAGCGTGCCACTCAAACTCTCGTAAAAGCAAATCGCGCTCGGCGCCGCAATCGAAATCAATAAACGCGCCGACAAAGTCGCTTATTAATTGCTGTTCATTATTGTTGCTGCGGCGAAAAAAGGCTGTCGCGCTGCTGAGATGCATTTTGCGTAAGCTCATTATAACGGCTATTACGAAATCGTGTATTTTTTAACGAAAAATGTAATCTGCTATTTTTCAAACGAGAGAGAGAGACTCGCCATTCGAAATTCCTAGAAATCCTGAAGAATTCAACGAAAGGGACACACTACTCTATTTATACCGATGACAATGAGCGCTGGTGTGTCTCTAATATATCCTTAATCCCGTGTTTACAGGTCAGTTTCATTCATGGAAAAAGTCAGCGAATGACTTTGCTTCTCCTTCGATTCCGTAAACAGCCCATAAATCTACAAGCTCGAAAAGGGTCATCGGATACTCTTTAACCCTTATTATTTTGAAGCGCTTCGTTGCGAATGGGAATTGATGTCAAAAAAAATTTTCAGTGAAAAAAATGCCCAACAAAAATTTCATCCTCTCGCGCGCGCGGTGCACCGAGAAAAGCCGCCTCGTCCCAAGCGCTATATGCTCGACACATACAGCAGCAGCAGCAGCAGCGGCGGCAGAATATCGAGCGCAGAGTCGGGGGGTTCTCGTTCCTGCGCAGCCGGCTCTGGGTTCCCTCGACTGCTGCACACGCAGGCAAACGTCGGGAGTGTATATAGGTATATAGCGTGTGCAGGTGTGGGCCGAGCTCGGTCGAAGAGAGCCGAGCCGAGCGAGCGCGCTAGCAGCAGTAGCCGCGCGCGCGAGAGGGAGAGAGAGAGAGAGAAGTTGGCTCCGCTGTTGTCAGAGTCGCGCGCGCAGCTCTCTCAGTATAACGCTCCGCACGGCACCAGCCAGCCAACGACGGACGCACGAGTCCTCGAGCAGCCTTTTCTCTATCTATATTATAATATATTGTAGCCCGTATATATACACACACACACTCGTCTCTCTTTCTCCATTGACATTGTCACTCTGCTCTAATTATTTTTAAGATTCTTTCACTCGAAAGCTCTGTCTGTCTGAGTCTTGATCTGCGATTTCCGATGAGACATGAGCAGCAGACTCCGAACAACTACTGCCGACGAGCAGGAGCGCAGGAGGAGCACGTAAACACAGACTCGCTTTTCCGCTGACTACTTTTCGTGTATACTTACATATACACGACGGGACAATCGTTAAACCCCCGAGCCGACACGTTCTTCATGTTGGCTAAGCGAGGGAAGCCTAGAAGGAAAAGAAAGGCCGGTTCGCGCGATAACCACTGCTTAGCCCGCTCTTACTACTGATCATCCACAGTACAGAGTTGTACATAAAGCTTATTGTTTTTTCTCTCCTTGGTTCGGTTCCGTTCGCTTGATTCTCTCCACGTTCACGAGTGACAGTTTGTGCAGAGCTCGTGTGCTGTTGTTGTTGTCACGCGTACGCACACGGGCGCGCGAAAATTGATTGATTACAAATTGTGTGCTTCCCCTGCAGTAAAAAAGAGGTGTCTGACTGGACAGTATTGGAGAGAGAGAGAGAGAGAGAACGGCAGCCGATTGGCCGAGCAAGAAGCCACAGCGAAACAACAACAACAACATCGTGCATGCTTTCCCGGACAACTCCAAGATGCTGTCGTCGTCGGGGCCAGTGGAATAATAATGTGGTGCGACGTTGGACAGGTGAGTTTGCGATTGAGAGCCCATTTGTCATTTTTTTTCTTCTTTTCGTATCCTGATGCATTGCTCGCTCGTGGAATATTCCACGGCTGAAACTCCCATCGACGAGCCTAATAACGGATCGCACATGCAACTGGCGACTCGGAATAACCCACTGACTCGGATCCCACAGAAAACTTTCCTCCCGATGACTATCGTCGGCTGTCGCAATTCCCGGACCCTTAAACAGCCCCCTAAAACCCCGCGAAAGAGCCCGGAAAAGTTTTTCGCGCGCTCGCCGCATCATGTGCGAGCACGCGAGTATATATACCGGCATGGGGGGACGTCAGATTTGACGCGTGGTAACCTCGTGTTCGGTAGTTTGAATTCGAAGCGATCCCGCGTTTCCTTGGGGGCCGCGCGCGCGCGGGGGGACGGGACGAGCGAGAGCGAGAGAAACCAGCATCAGCCTCTATACACACGGAGCCGCGCGAAAGAGAGAGGGAAGAGTATAGGTATACGTACACGTTCAGGAGAGAGAGCGCGAGAGCTATATAGGTATATAGAAGGGCTTCGCGTTACGACGGCGCGTATACCTATAGCTATGGATGCAAGCAGAGCGAGCGCGACGGAGAAAAGGACGCATATATATCGACCGAGCCTCGATAGAGATGAGGAGATGTGCCTGGCCAGCTGAGCGACGGAGAGAGAGGATCCACTGCTGTTGCTGCATGTATCGGCTATACATAGTTAAGCGAGGAGCAGTAGAGAGCTCGACCCTTTCACGCTGGCCGAGGCACCGGTCCTGGTAATCTTCTCTAATGAGGTTGACTTTGGTCCACGCCGATGCGCAAAATTTTCCTTACCGCGAAAAATATTGGTTCCGCAATTATTTTTCAAAATTTGCGCGGTTTTGCGGATAAGAATTCCCGTAGTTTTATAACGAGTCCTCAGCTGCGCCAGCGCTCGATGTTAAAAATTGAAGCGAGCTACGTATATATAGTATAGTGCGCAGCGTGTAAGGGGCGACCGACAGAGACAGCCGCGCACATACATATAGCTACCGCTATATCGAGCGAGCGAGAGAGAGGCACATATATAGAGCGCGCGCGTATAAAGGCCGGCGGGGGAGGGGATCGAGCGAGTAGCAGCGCAGTCTCTTCCTTTACTTGGCCAGCCAGACAGAGACGGAGCGAGCAGACCTAACCTAACCCGAGCGAGCGCGCTCGGGTTAGGTTAGGTGGGAATAGATCGCGCTATACAACGAGCGAGAGAACGCAGAGAGAACAACTGCTGAGCCCAGGGGCGCGCAGGGGAACATTATCGCGCTGCCGAGTGGCGGGGCGTAAGGGGGGGGAGGGTAGAGAGTAGGGGGCCGCAAGCGGAAAGTCCGAGGGGCAAGGGGCTTCGCCCCAAGCAAGCGAGAGAGACGATATATGTATATATACCTAGATATAGCGCGGCAGTCGTGCAGAGTGTATATAATAGAGGGAGAGGGGAGCAGCGACGCAGAGCAGGGTTATGACCAATCATCAAGGGGACAGCGTAGCCATGGTTACCGCGACGACAACAAGCCGCCGCCGCCGCTAAGGGGATGTTTTTTAAGACGGCACGCAGTTTTTTTGCTCGCTTTTGCACGTTGAGTTTGCGATTTTAGATCTGTTTATCGATATATAGCTGGTTTTTAAAATTTTAAGGGTCCAGGGGGTTTAGGGGGGTTTTTCGAAAATCCCTTGCAACGATCGGATGGGTGCGAGGTTCTTTGCGGGGTTATTAGGATCGATTTCTTCGCGCGCTCTTCGGAGGGGACTGATGTAACGAACGTCGTTTTGCAATGTCATTTTACGACGTTACCTTTTTTTATGACTTTATAAATAGGTACCTCCATAAAAGGCATTCCATACTTATTACTTTTTTTTTTCTTTCGCCAGTCGACGGTTTTCCTTCGAGACGAATCGAATATACATCAGGTGACGAAAATAAATGCAATGGTGCAACCGCACTCCCCAAACAATCGAGCGTGCGTCGCGCTAACGTGTATAGGTACGTATATACACACAACGCGTGCATCGATTTCGGGCGCGCAAGAGCAGAAAATTGGTAGCGGCGATCTATTTGCGGCGGCACGGACAAAAATTCGCTTTCTGGAGCGAGCGTATATATATAATAGGAGTAGCAGCGCTGAGCTCAGCGCGAATCTCATGATCTCTCCCGATTCTATATTACGCGCTACTCGCTCGGCACGGCTCGCGGCGCGCGCTAGGTCATCGGGAACTTCTATCTTTATCCATCAGGAGCGCGCATAGCTAGCGAGGCGCCAAGTGCACGCGGCGGCCAGTGCCGACTTTGATTTTTCTTATTTTATTTACACTCGTGAATTTTTTCATACGTTATGTTAAGTAGAGTCTTGCGAGGATAAAATTAAGTTATTTCACGTTGTTTCTGCGCTTGCAATAATGAGGTTCCGCTTAGTACGGTCTGCGTAGTAGCGAAGTTATAATTACGTACTCCCATTGTTGATTAAGCTTGCGTATGATCATCATAAAGTTATGTATGCAGCCGGAGATAACTAAGACACTTTTTTCGTGATTAAAACTTCTTCAGTGTGTAATAGAGGGAAAATTCTTTAAAAGCAGATGTATCAGCGAAAATTTCAATAAAAAAGAATTTCATCGGCGTCCGCGAGCGTTTCGATAAGCCGATTACGATTCGGTCGGGACGTGCGCGCCGTTATCGCGAAAAAGAGCATAATACACACAAACAGATTTATTGTTTAATCTGTTTGCTTTTATGAATTCTCGGCACGGCAGATTGTATGTACAGTATACGTACGCGAAAAATCTGTGAGTAAAGAGTCGTTTGGTCTGAGATTGAGAGCAAAGCTCCGTTTATATGAGTCAATGAGTCAAAAAAAAAACGCATACAGACACCATATCGTAAACATAGATATGAAAATGCTCCTCACTGAAAATCGCATCTAATACAAGAAAAGTCTCTCTCAAAAGTGTAGTAACGTCCGAGTAAACAAACTTTTACCGCGAGAGCCTCAGTCAATGAAAACGAGCACGCGCAAGAAATTCAAAGACCGTGAACTCGACTAACGACATCCATACGTATAAGCCATCAGGCGAACACGTGCCAATCGCGAACGCGCGCGCACAATCCCTCGCAAATAGTAAAACGACGTACGTACATACACGTAAATACGCGTGCGTGTGCCATTGACCCATCCGCGCACGCGACTAAACTCCTTCCCTCTCACTTTAATTCGTAATAAACGCTGCTTCTCTGCGCTTGCGAGACGGTCAACTTGGCTTATGCGCACGTATATAATACATATACACACACACACACACATCGATACTGTCAATAGGCCGACGGTCATTCATAAATATACGCGTGCGAAACAATATCCGACAATTGCAGCGCGTTATACGGAGCCGCGGCGATGTAATAGCCACTCTCAATTTTACGCGGCAGCTCGTTTCACCTGGATTTGCAGCGGCTTTTTTTTTTGGCTGCGCGCTTTTTTTCATTCATTCGTTCATTCATGCACGCTCGTATACCTTTGTTTTCGCAGTTTTACAGCGCGGTCAATTAGCCGTAGGACACTGTATATCGATTGCAGTTTTGTTTTCCGAAAAGAAACGTTTAAAGAGAAAAACGACGCCTAGCACTCGACGCGCGGTGAATTGAAAATTAGTCGCGCGAGAAAAAGGAAGCCGATACGAAGTATATAAGAGAAAAGCACGTGGCGCGGGCGGCTTATGCAACGCGGCGCGCATTGTTTTGTTTACGATTCGCGCGCTCGCTCGATTAAAAGTCCATCGAGCATGCATATAGCCGCGAGACACGCGCGCAAACGAGGCGAAGAGGAAGAGGGAGAGAGCTAGACTGAGTTGTATATATATATGCACCGCTGCACTTTCCGCGCCTCTCGTCACTCCAAAGCTGGAAACGTTTTCTTTTTCTAATCGTTTTGACTTCTCTGCGAAAGCACGTTGATTAAAAATTCAACGGTACAGCAGCCCGCCTTCCAAAAAAAAAGAGAAGAGAATCGCCCACGCTGCGGAATCCCATCATTCCCCTCGCAGCGATAAAAAAAATCGCGTCGGCAACAGTACCTATAGCTTCCTCTCTCTCTCTCTCCTCGAGCATGGCTGTCTCCGTTGCCGGCCCTAACGGTAAACAAAACGCTCGATGGCTCAGCTCTCGCGAAACCGTTATACCCGCGCGCGCGGCGGTGGCATAGAGAGACTCGTGCGTGCGCCTGCCTGCTTATACTGTCCGCGTGGGCTGCAGTAAATTTATATCCGCAGAGTCTTTTCTCTCTCTCTCTCTCTTTGGAAGAAGAAGGGCGACCTTCCGATTTTGCGGTAGGTCGTCTCACACAGCGCGTGTAATGACCGAGAGAATTGTCACGCCTCTCAGCTTTCAATGCTGAATCCGATACCCAGAACGAACAACCTGCTGCATCAGCAGTTCTTGTGTGTTGTGTGTGTGGCGCTCGTAAACTGCTTTTTCCCTTTTTATAATACCGGCGGCGAGAGTACGGCATAGGGTATACAGGGGGGGGGGAGAGCTTGGGTATATACGATGTACCTGGGAGAGCTTGGCGCGTGCCGCGAATTAGGGCCTCCGACTCCGGAATATTGAGAGGATAATCACTTTAACTGCATCAATTATGGAACCGGCCGGCGGGGGACGAGCCTTTATAATCTCTCTATTTACCGGGCCGTTCTGCGGGTATATACCTACAGAAGGCAGTGACGTATATAGTGCTGTATTAGAGAGCAAAAAGTCCGAGCTAATTGATGACTATTAATACGAGCCGCCGCCGCCGCCGCCGCCGTACTGTCGGTGCGTCAGAGTGTCTCTCTCCGCGCGCGTCTTTACGATACTGTTGGATAATTTTAGTACGTCAGGCAGCGTGTGAGTGACCAGCGCGAATTATGTATACACAACGCGTAATAGCGGCGGCGTCGTGACAATGCTGCAGTTGGGCAATCGGAATATTCTTCCGAACGCGTCTATAACCGCTCATCATAGCAGCTAACCTTTTAATTCCACAAACGAGCTACTGCGGTGCAGTAGTGCGACCGCAATTTTCACGCCTCTGCGACTCTCCGCTGATGAACCTCCTTCGATTCTCTCTTCTTGTGTGTATGTGTGTATATACCTGCAATAACAATCCCTGCAGTGACTACACACACACACACACTTTTGCCAGTCTCGTTGGAAATAATGAAAGAGAGCGAGTATAATGCCTACCCGGCGGCGCGTGCCTCGTTGTTGTTGCGGTCAGGTCTGTGTGTGTGTGTATACAATATACATATATACATCAGCAGCACAGAGAGAGAGCATCACAGCCCTCGGTTGGAAAACAGGTGCCATTCACTCTCTGGCGCTTGCTCGGCTAGCGAGAGAGACGTCATGCACGTAGTAGTAGTAGTACAAAGAAGACGGTGTCGACTGCAGCTTTGGCCGACATTCGATCCGCTCTCGTTTTCTCTCATTACGGGGCCGGATTCCCCGCCGGCGGCGTGACAGAGATCGCTGTGTGTGTGTGTGTGTGCATGTATGTTTCCGCCCTGACCTTAACCCCGCAGAGGCTCGTGATGCATCCCAGAGAGATCGTCCTACTCGTCTCTTGCTCTCGTATACTTACGGAGCTCGTGAGTTTAACTTTCGATCTTACAATTTCCCGCTTCACACATGGACTGAAACAAACGAGCGACAAGTGCGCCGATGGCGAGACACGTGTGCTGTCTACGTCACGAGTATAGGTATATACCTACATATATAGAGAGCGGCGGCGTCGGTAATTGATACGCTGTGCTCAGTGCAGTGCAGCCGGCCGGTTATTAAGAAGTCAATCGCACCGCACATGCATGCATGCATGCATGTCCTCGCTCCACGTGGTCGCATTATAGATCTCGTTCTTTGGTCATCGACTCCTCCATTATATAGCCGCGACTGACGTTTGCGTAAAGTGTCTATATACGATATGAGCTTATCCTTACATACAGCGCGAAGAGTTTTCGCGATAAGACGGAGTGTATATGCACGTGTTGCCGCATGTATATATAGGTATATTGGATTGATATATGTATAGTATATAGGGGGCACAAAAGCCGCGCGCGTTTCCTCTCACGCAAGAAGCAACAGCTGACGCGGTGTGTATCGACGGTGCAGCACTCACGACGGCTATAATACGTCGCATGCGAAACTCCCTTATTCGCGCACACGCGATCGATTTTACTCGGCTGCTGCTACTGCATTGTTTAGGCCGCACATGCTGCTGCTGCTGCTGCTGTTGGGTAAACGTCCGTCCCGGATCATTTGACCGTGAAAAGTCTCTGCTGTATATACCGATCGATATTGGAAATATCCCGAGGAGATGACGTAGATGTGTGTGTGTGTTGTGTTGACGTACCGGCTTGTGTGTTATATACAGTCCTGCCCTCTTTTCTTTTGCGCGCTGCGGGCAATTTCGACGACGAGCCGTGAATGACTGGCTATAAATATACCTGCATCAGCGACGCAGCAGAGACTTTTTTCCGTTCGTCGTGCGATTGAGTCGTTACGCCGAGTCTGTCGTTATAGCTGGTATACGATAATTGTGTGCGTATACCTATAATAAATCGATCGCTGTTATTATACGATTATTGCGCGTACACGCGAGTGTCAACAACGACACGAATTTCTCCTGAATCAATGGTTCCGCGAAACTTATTATACTTCCGGCACGATCATTAAAAAATCATGCGCGCAGTAGAGCTTGGAGCTGTATATATAGACAGAGAGCGCGATGCAAAATTCAGCGCGTCGAAGCGTCAAGTGCTACTCTCTGGCTATATTTCGAACGCATCGATCGCTCGCGTATTGCACGCGATGCGGTATACTACTCGATGATGATGATGATGATGAAAAAAGGTGGAATGCGGATGACTAAGTTAACAAGTGTGTAGACACGATGCTCGATATACAAAAGTATATATACTAGCGAAAAGAACTTTTCAAGCCCCCTCTCGTAAACACACGTCTCGCTTATATTTCGCACGTGGGGGAAATCGAGCTGCCTGTATGTATAAGTACCTACCACCCAACGAGCGGCGCTCGTGCTGGCATTTTTAAAAGCCGGCGGCAGCCAGCGAATTCTAATCTCGAGGGTCCAAGCGCGCCGAGCACGCGGTCGACTGCTCGCGCATGTGTATACCCTCTCTCTCTCTCTTGCTCGTTCATGAATGAAGCCCATTTGTGTATGAACTTGACAACAGGTGACACATACATACACATACGAGAGAGAGAGAACGTCTTTGCCTCTCCTCGAGAGTCTACTATTATACGAGCTAAAACAAACAGCCAGCTGTTCGCGCGGTTATAAATCTGCTCTGCGCACTGCTGCTGCTGTAGTGGAGGAGGAGGAAAGGATTGTTGATCTTTCGTGTGTTTAAGATCAACAGCTCTGTATTGACCCTGCAAATATCGAGTTCTCTATCGAGAGGGATGTGTATATATACGTGTATGTATGTCATGTTTGTCCAAGGTGTTGGGAGTTACGAGATTTTTCACGACCGGCTTCTTCATGAGATTTACGACTCCGCTCTTCTGATGTATATCAATGTATAGACGCGTATACCTGTATAATAAACTACTAATACACTCCGTTACGCAAGTATACACGTGTGCCGGTATCGAGTAAGGTCTCCCACACACGAGAAGCCACGTGCAAACTGTACGTGCTTCTTTGCGCACAATGCGCCCGTCCTTTTCATTCATCTCTTTCCCTCTCCGATGCCGATATATGTACATACATAATATCTATATATCTATCAATCGCCGCACGCGCACTCTCCCCTTATCTCGCGAGAGTTCCACACACGTGGAGCGAGTCTCTGCGGCAGTGCACACATGCGCGAAAAAAGAGCCGCCGCCGGCGAGGCGCCCTTCATCCCCACCCCCGCACCGCATCTTACGCCCGAGAAGAAGAAGAAGAAGAGGAACGATCACGTGCCGCGCATAACTTGGATTCCCACTGCTATGCTTTCGGCGGCACGTGCTGCTCTGTATCTAGGAGAGCTGATGCTTAGGATCGAGTCGCGTGCCCGGCGTTACCTTTTTTTTCCCTCGCTCGTCGGCTTCTCCCTCCTAATTCGTCTAAACGCCGCGGCGAATCGATCGGCGCAGTTTGCGTATATACCTATATATACGTATTATAAGGAAAAAGTCGCATGAATGAAAAACACATCCTCAAACTTTCCGGTCCCTCGCGCGCCGCTTTAAGAATTCGCTTCACGGTCGAGCTGCGCTAAGAGTATAGAGAGAGAGAGGCGACCTGTAGTTCTCTTTCTCTCTCGGGCCATTATACGCTCAGAGAAGGAACGGGGGCGACGAGACAGATAGTAAACACACCGGGAATGTGTCGTCGTGCGCGCCTTCCTGCACACACTCTCCGTATACGTATCCATACATATATATACATCTCCGCGCGTGACAAACTGATCGCCACGTGCTTCATCGCACAGGCCTTCCCCTACTCGCGGCGGCCGGCCGTTACACATCGCGTATATATGTATACCCGCGGATTCTCTCGTTCTGATACGACAGGTGATTCTGGGACGAAAGAAACGTATATGTATATATATACACACGAAAAGAGTGCACTACTGATAGCACGACCGCAGAGAGCGAGATGTGGTGAAGGGTCCAAGTGCTGCCCTGAAAAATTCACGGATGCTTTTAGGAGCCGTAATTTATTTTAATAATGAAGCGAGATTTTTTTTCGAGCTCTGTGTAATTGCCCGGAGAAAGAGAGACTTCAATACGACATCGAGATTTGCTAGAGCTGTATAACCACTATAAGAATAAAGTATAAATTACGCTTTACATATACATAATTGCATGTGATTAGAGTTAGTTGTGCTAATAAAAGAAAAGCGTGTATTGCACTTTCGTTATTCAACTGCTTCTCTGGGCACACTCGTTTTTCGCTTTATTCGCAGCCGGCGATTATGTAACGCCGCGACGATCGGGCCGATAAAAAAAAAAAAGATTATACGTTACTATTTTTGCCGAGTAAACAATGCCAATCCATTGAGAGACGCGTTGTAAAACGTGTAATAACGATCAATTTTACGTTTGCGACGCGTCTACAGCGATTATCGACGAAGCATTACTTAAAAACAAATATAAACACCGCATAACGCGTTCGTTGGACTGGACGATTTTATATCGCCGATGCAGATTACAAACGACAGGTTGTCGCGCATAGTTTATCTTTACGATTATCCGCGCGTTACAGACTACTGATGAGCAAAGCTCTCGCAGTATAGAAAAGAACGAACGAGTTAAAATAGTATATTATATCGGATATTACTCCTACGTGTCAGCGGTAAATAATTAACAGCCTCATCGATTACCGATAAAAAGTCGGCGTAAAATCTCCTCTATATGTTTTATCAATCGAGTATAATTAACCGTCACGCTTGACAAAGCGCTCAAAGTCGCCGTGTGGATTCATTGAAATTCCGCATGCCCTTTCACACAGTAGCAATGAACTTTCAAAGGAGAATTTGGAATTTTCAAAAAGACCCGCATAATAAATACAGTTATATATATACACACACCTATAGCTATACGATGTAGAAGCGCGCTATATACGGCACTTTCTACACGCAAACACATGCACACAGATACACACTCTCCTGCACATGCCGACGTGGGATTTCTCAAGAGTCAGCTCTCACCTACGCAGAGCAACGCAGAGCTCTCTCACACCCACACACACAGACATAGCTCTCGCCGCACACAGCTATACTCGATAACGAACTCTCCACGTGCGGAGCTTCGACGCGCCGAGCACAGATGGCGCCAGACTCTAGCGCAGCTATATCGCTCCTGTGATTCCCCCTCTTCCATCCCCCTCCGGAAATTCCACGCTCGCCGGTTGTGTACGTGCGCTTTCGACGCACACACACACACACAGCTGTAGAGTGAGTTAGAGATAAACTCGTCTCTCTGGTTGTATAGCTCTGCTGCTGCTGCTAGCTTCTCTCTCGCACACCCACGCCAAGCTTATATATCTCCACGCCCTCTCTCTCTCGCTCGCTTGTATTTCTGCGCTCATAACGAAGCGCCTTTTTTCTCTGCTTTCCGATCTCTCGAGCTGCGCGGCTCTCTATATAACTGTAGAGGGGAAAATATCGCGAAAATTCTGCAGCTGAGTTTGTCGGGCTTGGATAAATAATTGATGAGATTTTCCCGAGTGTTCTATGGCCGAGGTTCATCTTGTCCCTTTTTTTGGGTCCAGACATATAACTGATTTAGGCCAGGAAAACATTTTGAATTTCGTTAGTTACAGTTTTTTCTTTTTGTTCGACTCGGTCATTCTATATGAGAAATATTCGTACGCATTTGATTGAATTTAAATTATTCTTACCGTTGTGTCGTTGCGGTACAAAAGAAAGAACGAGCTCGAGAAGTCCACTTTTTATTTCTCGTTTATTCGCGAGATACACTCAATATAACGTGGAAGTTACATAAATCGATTCAAGTTGCACCAAATAATCAAGCGATTCTATTTACCACAGTTATTATTCAATAAAATTTCAGTTATCTTTTTGAGTTTATTATATTTTCATTCGTTTATTACTGCGCTCAAAGGCTGTAAATCTTTGTTTGCAAATATAACCTACCAAGTTTGAGCAAATCTTGTTTCAAGTAATATCTATACCAGCACACCAAATTTCAGAAAATTCTGAACGGGATCAGTCGCTTTTCGGTAGCACTCAATCAGCCTGCATACAATATAGGTATACGCGATTGAACCGCTCTCAATTGCTGAACGAAGAGTAGCTATTTCTAAATTTTCTCACTGAACATTTCGAACGCCAAAAATCAACAGGGCAAGCTCTTACGGAACCCCGTATTAAGTATAAGGAGAAAATAAATTTGTAAACCTTACATAACTCATATACCATTTCTCCATACATTACACACACTTCCATTTCAGAGTAAATTGACTTTGGCTTTCTTCCTCACCTCCAGCCATTCTCCCACTGTATGAAGAAAAATTCCTCCCCGAAATAACCACATTTTTAATAAATTCCAATTCGTCTGCGAGCATTTCTTCTCAAATCCAGCGCTGGACTATATATACAATAATAAAAAATACATAGAACTTGTTGTTTCCAGCATAACAACTCAGCCACGGTATATTACGTAGCGATCGAGAAGCGTAGCGAGCAAAAACTCGGACGTTTTCAGTCAACAATTTAAAAAAGCATTTCACCTCATGTGTGCTGTGCACGAGTCGAGCGCAGCGCAATTTCTCGATCACTCTCGCGGCGAGCTTTCGGTCCGAAGAAAGGAGACGCGTCGAGAGAGAGAGAGAGAGAGAGAGAGAGAGAGAGAGAGATGGTGATTACGCAATGACGACGGCGCACTGACGTAGGAGAGTCGCGATTTCTGCCGATGCGCAAACGCCGGTTATGTCTTTGATTCTCGTATACGCGCGTTGACAATACTGGGCCTTGTGTGTTTATAATAAGCGGAAAAAGGTCGGAATTTCGGTTACCGTCCTTATCTCACCGCGAGGATTCTTTTCATCCAACGACGCTTTTTACCTTATTTTTTGTATACAAGTATACCCCTTACGCAATGCAATTTTCCAGGTTATATAAATTTTCCATGTCGCTCATATAATAAGGTGTCACATTTATATACTTGGATACTGATGTAGCAAAATTAAAAAGTGCTTGAATCTCCCTCAAAGGAATCAATCTTTCGCCCCGCATTACATCCCGACCAATCGTGTCCAGTACCATGTATAAATTCCACCAAACCACCGCGCACACCACCCAACACCTCCCTCTGTTACACGTAGCTCTCGCACGAGCACAGCTACAACTCCAACTACACGCTATACTCGTCCGAGCTTACGTAACGCTAGCAGACGTCGTATACGCGTTGTATATATATATATCGCTGCTGCTGCTGCGGGCTTTTTGCTTGATGCCGAGTGTAGCGCGCGATACGACGCGGTGGAGGCAAAAAAAGCGCCGGAGATCCGCGAGGCTAAGCGCGATCCTTGCTCCGATTCGTTATGCGGACTTGGCGCTTATATATTATACGGATCGTCTCTGTGTCCCTGCATGTGTGCGACGCGTAGGTTGTGTATATATATATACCATCAGAGGAGCACGTGTGGTTTTTTTTTCTTTTCCAAGTTTGAGTTTTTATTCGAGAGGACTGATCGTTCTTACGCAAGCTTTGAAAATGATTGTTTTTAAAATTTATTATTGTTAATGAAACGAGTTGGGGTTTTCCTTTGTACGATATGCGGTGATTATGATGAATATGCATGAGAGTATATACTTTCGAGGTATAAACGCTCAGAATGTAATTGATCCAAGAGTCGTATTTACTTGTCTGATTACGGCTACTTATAGTCTAATAAGCAGTTATGCGTAGAACGATTAGGTGTAAGCCTAATACGAATTCTGTACATAGCATTGCATCAAACAATTCAATTATGCTAAAAAGGAAAGATCAATAAGCACGGCAGTCAGCGTTGGAGAACGAAAATCATCTCTCTTTCTCGTTGGCCGCGCGAGCGCACGTATACATACCGGCACACGCACATCCATCCCGAGAGTCGCAGTCGCGCACGTATCCCCGATAAAGTACCTCGACAAACGCGCGCAACTATAGGCCGAGAGAGAAAGAGATAGGGACGCAGGTGCGTTATACCTTCCTTTCATCGTGTATAAAAGAAAAAGCACTCGCAGTGAACTCTTTCCGCAGTCGAATTATTATACCGCACGGATAAATGTGTCCGCGCAAAAATCAATGATTATAACATAGAAAACCTCCCTCGCCTATATATACATATAGGCACGTATATACACCGTTATAAAACTCGCCATCCCAGCATCCAATCTACCTCCGGTGTCTCTAATTAAAAAAAAAATCGCGAAAAAGGATGAAGGTACAAAGCCGGCGCATTATATAACTAACAGACTATAACCTATAAAAAAGGGGGAGAGGGGGGTGCTCTATATTTTCCGCGAGCAGGAAGTCAGTGTCCTTTTAGCGCGACGAAGACGGAGCTATAGAGTGTAACGAGAGCTCCCTCTCTCGTAGGTTGGTCGAAGCATCAGCAGCAACCCCCTATAGGGGGTGCTCCTCCCCCTCCTCCCACCGATCTCGTAAAGTCAGCTCCGTCGTTGGTGGGGGTCTAATGTGGGACATTGGCGCCGCGGTGGCGGCAGCGCGAACCCCCGGCCACGTGCGCCCGCTATCGACTCGCCTCTGCACCCCCCTCTGTACGCGCGGCCCCCTACCCACCCCCTCCCACCGTCTATTCCATTTTCTCCCCCACAGCAAGTGTAGTCCGTCTGCTATACTGCTGCTGCTGCTGCTGTGTGGGTGCGCGTGGGTTTTGCCGATGTGTATACGTGTATTTTTGTAGACGAGTGCGCGGATGGGGAGGAGGGAAAAAAGAGATTCGATGGAAATTATGCCGTGTTTTCAGCGACGGAGACCGCGTGACGCTCTGCTCTCCGCGAGAGAGACTTGTTTATATTATTGTCATCATCCGTGAATGGAGTCCGTAGCGGGAAAAGAGGGAAAAAAAGCGGAAGCGTTTCAGTGGCTTTTCTCTCCGTCCCTCTCTGCACTCTCTTCTTAATTGCCGCACACTGTGCGCATAGAATTCGAGACTGCAGCTTCTTTCCCGTCACTGCGTGCACATCACCGCGATTGTGTATATACATTCGCCGGTTACACCGGGGAACTCTCTAATTAATTGGACAACGTTTCAATGCCGCCAATACAATGCTGATGCACGCGTACGACACCTATATCAGACTGTTTGCCTAAACGGTCGATTGTGACTGATAAGTAGAGTGTCCACATAGTCGGATGTAAACTTTTTTAAGAGCGAGTCAATTCGGAAGTGAATCTCCCCCGAAAATTGCGAGCCCATTAAAATTCAATAAAACCTGCAGCAGTATCGATAGCGCGGTCGGATTTCGTATAAAAGTTACGATTTTTCAAAAGCCGCGAGCCTACGCACAACGCCCTTCGGCGGCAGTGAACACACTGTATACTCATTTTTCGCCGTCGCGCCGTTTCGATCGCGCACGTGGAGCCGTTATCATCTCTTTCAATCTTCCCTGCGCGTTCTCCCCGCGTCCAATCCTTTGGACTATTAGGTTAAATTTCCCGCGCGCGCTTTAATTTTGATTTTGAAAAAAACAGCTCCAACTTGAGATTCTCCGGCGTGTAATTTAGCTGAAAATCGATACCCTCTTCGGAAATTCGCAAAGGAATTTCCCCGTGCAAAAGCCGACCGGTGGAGTTTAATTAAAACTTGAAAATAAAAACGAGCAAAAAGTCACCAGCAGCGCGAAACCTTGGAGCTACTTCGAAAACCCCAAGCAGTCTCAGTGTTCTATATACACATGTACAAAGAGAGGGAAAAAAAACTGAAAAGTCGAACAAACCTAAAAAAAGCAAGAGCGAAAAGCCGAACGCGAGGGAGAACAAAAGCAGCGGCAGCGGCATGAATAAAGCATTTATAATATCGCTGGAAAGCGGATTTTACTGTCCCTCTCGGAATTAAATATTCCGGCTGGTAGTCAAATATAGAAGCGAATCGATGATTAGCGCGCCAGGCCGATCGATACACCCGATATACGTACAGTAGCAGCGGCAGTAGAAGCTGGATCTCTCTCTCTTGCCGGGTCCAGAATAAGGACGACGGGAGAGAGATACAGCTCGTCCTCGCCGGCAGGACTATCGATCCTCGAGCGCGCGCACGAATATTTAAACGCGCTCGCTCGCTCTATTTTTCGCCCCTCCTCGTCGTCCTTCTCTTTTTCTTCTTATTCTTCCCTCTCTCTCTCTCTCTCTCTCTCGGAGTTTCGTTTTTCTTTTGGGTTATGCGCGTTTTTTTCTTCGCAGCGGACTTTTCCCTAATGTGATTGGCTTTTTTTCGTTGGATTTGGAGAAACGCGCCTTGATTTTCTTGTATATATA
>UCOJ01001968.1:0-17575 GCA_900474305.1 Cecidostiba fungosa
GGAATCTGTTCAGTCGATATCTAGCAGAGGTAGTCCCAAACCACAGAGAGAAGTTAAGCCCATCGACGACCAGATGAAGAATAAAAATAAACAGGTCTCGAAAGACTCCAGCAAGGCTGCCAGTCCAGAGCGAGTGAAGACTATTGAGAGAATGACCAGATCAGAAATCGTTACTCCCACCTTGACCGTCGATCTTCTAAGACAGCACCAGGAGGCCACGATGTCCGACTCCTTCTTCCAGCACCTCTTCCTACGGGACATTCTCCTCACCTCATCTCAAACCAATCCTCCACGTAAATCCTCGGTTCTCGACCGAGCTCGCATGTTCCAAGAGATGAGTTACAGCGATAGTTACCGATCCGAGCCATCTCTCAAATCCCTGAGCCTCTACCTGGCTAATAAGCGACCGGTATCGAACTCTCGCTTTCGCAACTGGGAGCGTGAAAGCGCAGCTTCTTCCAGAAGTTCCAGTCCTTACGGCCTGAGATCATCGGCCGCTGCGCTATCGAGATTCCACAAGTATGATAGTTTACTCCGAGTCGACGAATTTGGATCGTCGAGTTCGCTGCGCGGTAGAAGTCCGGATCTCACTCGCGAATGCCCTAAGGAGAGAAGTCTCAGCGAACCACCTTTGAAAACCCTAAGGGAAAATTCTGATCTGAGCAGCAGAAGATCGCCGTCACCATCACCGGTCAGATCACCTTCAAACCGCAAGATACAAAGTTTGAAGCAAGGTGACTCCGACAGTGCGACCGAGAGTTTATCCAAGAAGTCCAGAGCTAGAAGCGCAAGCGAGATGGACTACATCTACGGTTACAAGCAAAGCTTCGGATCCAATCTGTCCTTAACTAGAAGTACAAACTCATTAATGAACTTTCCAATCGATCGCGAGGATTACCAGCAGTACATCCTGGAGAGGCTTCACTCGAGGCAGAAGTCAAAACGCTACAAGGATTTATACGACTTTTACACAAGTCTGGAGAGGATGGGTAAGCTCGAGAAGACCACCTCGACGAACGACCTTCGCCCGAGATTAAGAAACGAGGAGATCATCGACTACGAGCGTTGGAAGCAAGTCAGAACCAAAGAAAAGGCCGAGCAGGAACTAAAAGACCTTTACAGAAAGCTCAAATTAGCCCAGAAAGAGAAAGACTTTCTGTTCTCTACCCGAGACGTAGATCACTTCAAGTGGCGTGGTGACTCCAGTCTTCGCTGCAAGGAGAGATCGGTGGAAAACATCAGGGAGCAGTTTCGAAAATTGGCTAAGGAAGAAAGCGAATTAGAAGCTATGCGACAGCGAGACATAGCTTCGAAGAAAGACACCTACAAACCGCTGTGGCGAGGGAACTCGGTGGTGAACGTGGCCAATACGATGACGAGAAAAGCTGCTGAAAAGGCTGAATTTGACAGGTCCTCTCTTCAGGCATCGCTACAGAGGAGTCTCGGTGGAAGCAATAAATTCTGGAGCAGCTTGTCCATCGAACAGGTTACCGCACTGAAGAACCAGCTGAACGATATCTACGGAAACGACCCGGTTATTCCCAAAAAGGTGATGAAATCCAAATCTCCAGAACCACCTGTCATCACTTCTCACACACCCTTGACCAACGGGATCTCGGAATCTCGCAAAGAGCATCTCGAAGAAATAACGTCGCACTCCAAACGGGTAAGAAAAGAAACCCTCGTCTCCGACAGCGAGCAGTCCATGCTGTCAGTCTCGGAGTACGAGATCGTCGTACCAAAGAAGAAGAGAGACGTGTCTCCAGATGACGGTCAAGGTCTCCACGTCCGCTGTCACTCCATGATCCAGAACCGTCCAAGGCGCGGCGACGAGACTGACACAATGAAGCGAAGCGGCTCCATCAGTCGAGTCTCTAGCCTAGAACGATCTCAATCCGATCGCGCACCGACCTCCTCTCCCATGAGCGAAGTCGAGAAGAAGCGACTTTCGCTGACTCTGGGAAAAGAGATGCTAGAGAAGGTGAGCCAAAAGCTCACCACCACGATGGTTCGACCACGCGAGACTCGCGGTGCCATCGCAGCCAAAAGCGCGTCCAGCATATCGCCCAGAACCTGCTCGTCCATGGACGCACCTACCAGCGACGACAAGTCGAAAAACGATTTCATGCTGGTCCTCACACCTAACGACGAGGGACCCGAAAAGGAACGCGTCGAGCGAGTGATGAAGGAGTGGTCCAAGAAGCAACCGATTCCAGAAGCCACTACCGATCAACTGGACAGCGCGACCGAAAGCTCCGATACCTCTGTCCGCACAGTCGTCCGTCGTTCCAGCGAGTGCGACGACCTTCTGAAGAAGGTCGAGTTCTACGAGAAGATCGAGGAACGCAGCCGCAAGCGTCTCTCCAGTAGTCCAAGCCCCTGCAAGCTCTCCTCCTCCCACAGCTTTGCCGATCTCAAAGATCTGTTCGGCGAGTGCAACTCGGCCCGTTACCGAACCCTACCTCGTTCCCGATCCGCATCACCTGCCGGCAAAGCGGAACAAACGACCGGTGGCAATAACAGAGGAAGAAGCTCTTCCGCCTCGCCGGACGTGGTGGCGAGCACGCGACGGCCGGTCCGTGACCGATCGCCGCTGCAGTCGCACAGGCCGCGCAGTGTCAGTCCATATCGCGTCGGCTCGCCCGATTCCTCGACCAGTCTCGAGAGTCTCTGGCAACGCTGCGGATCTCCGGATCCTGAGAAGTACTGGAGAACTTATCTCAAGCTCGTGCGCGACGGTACAGTGCGACGACTCCGCGCCAAGTTCGAAAGCTTGGAGGAGCTTTCCCACGCCGGCCGAAGAAGACTCGCTCTAGCGCCTAAGCGATTCCAGAGCGACCCGGAACTAGCCAGAAATTTGTTGAAGAAGGTCACCGATACCACGAAGAATTACATCAAACCGCAGGAAATACCTGATGTAGCTTGGCTCCGCAGAAAATACGAGCCGCCACCACGAGGTCGAAGACGCAGGACTTCGCCGATTCCCAGAGTCCCCTGGAAGCTAGAGGACCTCACGATGCCGCACATCAACGTCATCAGCAAGACCGCCGAACTAAAGGACTCGGCCTCGCGTAAACCATCCAACTCCATCGCCCACAAAGAAGAGACCAAGGAGCTGGAAGCCAGAAGAGCCGTGAACCGCGTACGCGAGATGTTCGAGCGCAGTTTGAGCCCCGACAGCAAAACCTCGATCCTCGGCGAGATGTTCACCTCGGCACCCAACGTCCATGAACTCCGGGACATAGCTCCGTACTTAGCCGGTCGTTGGGTGGCTCACCAGTATCCCAGTCGCTACGACAACTCGCGATCGGTATCTTCTCCACCAGACCTCTCCCGGGAATCCGAGGACTCGTCCCAACGTTCTAAACGCTCCATAACTCCACCGAGTAAAAAGAAGAGATTCGCAGGATCCAGAGCCTCGTCGACGAGTCCTGTACGACCCAGAACACCAGTGTCGATTCTGAAGCAGTCACCACCACACTCGAGCAGCAGCGACGTCTTCGCTAATCAGCCGTTCGATCCCAGTAAACACAGACCAAGATTCAGGTACCAGCCACCACCACCACCGTTACCACAACCTCCAACACTGATGACGGTGACGAGACACAGGAGCAGGAACTGGTGCCCGCCGATACCCACCTACAACGCCAGGCCCACTGTCGTCACGTTCGAAGGTCCGAGATACCGCAGAAAGGCGTAACGCGTCGAGAGATCTTAATATTATTTAATCTTTTTTTTTAATTATTTTTTGTTTGTTTATTATTAACGTTTGCCGCTCTTCTTTCTTGTTATTGATATACGCGAGTATTATACGTACACCGGCGCCGTTGACATCGAGAGCGAACGACGTACCAATATTGATAGAGAAGAGTATTTTGCATGATATGTGAAGAAAAGAGTTATATATAGAAAAAAAAATGTGTGAACGAGAGTATAACGTAGATATTTAGACTATATATACTCCGGCGATCGACGCTCGCGCACGTATATATATGTAGAGTGTGTTGTCGCCTGCACTCATTGTTTTTTCTCTTTTTTTTTTGTTTTCTTTTTTTATGCGCTCGTCCATTGTAGAGTACACGAATGCACCGCCACCGCCACCGCCAAAAGCCCAACACTACAGAGGCGAACGCCAAGGTAAATTCTTGCCCTTCTCATCTCTCTTCTATCGATTAACCGATTAATATATATATATTTTTTTTATTTTCTTTTACTTTTATTCACACACTTACATGTAGAATTCACCACGTTTGATTTTTTTTTAAATGTTTTTTGTGTCTGTCGTGTATCGTTCCTCTTTTTTAATCTACATATAAGTGTTGTACGTTTTACTCATAGTATTATTTTACTAAATATCTGACACTATAATATTGTACGAGAGTTACATATTTTAAAGATACCTATATACTTAAATATTATTAATAGAATTGAAACTTAACTTTAGTTTGATATTTTAAAACTAACTTACTCTAATTCAGAATTACTCTCAAGTAATATATAATATCCGAAAGAAAATCGTAAACAGACAAAAAGAAAAGGAACAAAAACCGCGCCATATAAGTAGGCCTCTCGAAAAATCCTGCCTAAATACATCAGCATGACAATTCCCCAGTCGCAACATCAAACATCAGAGATCAAGCCGTCTCCTCGAGACAAGTCAACACAATCAAACAATCATGCGTCCCATTGTTCGGCCATATCGCTTGCTAAGTCGTCTCCCTCGAGTCAATCCTCCCGCAAGAGTACCTGCGCATATAGACCATCCACCGCATGCAGGTCCCTTCAGACACACACACACATCTCTCTCTGCATGCGATCGATTGCATTTTGCGCCGTCTTGCTGATTGCCCGTGTGTATGTGCACGTCGCTAATTACTCGCAGACTATATATACCCCTCTGCTGATCCTTTTCGATATATACACGCGCATGTGTGTGTGTGTGTGTACGTTCTCATTAATCAGTCGGGGAAAATGAAGAATATGCGGAAAGAGAGAACTGCCCGAGCAGAAATTTAAAATTGCTCGGGAGGGAGAGAGGGATATTGAACGCGCGCGTGCGTGGCCGATATCGGCTCTAATATACTGTATAGAGGATGAGAATGACAAAGACCGGATTACCAATCTTGATTTTGTATATTTTATGAGAATTTATGTACGGGGGATGCTGCATAGCTCTCAGGAAATTTACATGATATATTTTAGTTTCGATATAACAGTTTTGAAAATTAAATTTTTGCACTCTTTCTACTGTGCGTTATATTATAACCGGATTACGATATGATAATAATACGCTGGCGCATCGTTAAAATTTCGTTTGATTTATAGCTCTCGATCTCTGATGCAGAATAAAACACTGATAAAATCTAGAATAATAATTCAGCCGAAAATAAATCACATCGAAAAACAAAAAATTCAATTCCAATACATCCAACTATAAAGTATAAAAAAGAAACAGCTCACCGCACTCCATTCGAACGCAAGGTATATTACGTATATATTCTTCCGTATTTCTGCTCGGGCGCGTCGCGATGCGCAGCGGCGCATGCGATCGAGGGTCGCTCGTATGTCTGCAAGTCGGCAAGTGCGTTGATCCCACATGCACTAGCGCAACGTATACATATAGTCGGTATATTACTATATATATATATACACACGGTGTCAATCGAGCTGACCCGACGTACTTTTATCTCGAGTGAATCATCTTGGCTTTCTTCTCGATCGGCAGTCGATTCCGCATAATTAAATTGGCCGTATGGTACATAGCTGCGGGCGTCAGGCCAATTGCGAGCTTAGCCCAGTGGTGTAGTAGGCTATAAATTATTGTTTTATTTTTGAAGTGCAGCGCCGGTTATTTCGAGCCTCGAGTGCGTGTGTGTCTGGCGAAAGTAATTATTCGAGAGGCTTTTGAGTCTGAGGTGTATTTTCGAGCGATATTGTTATTGCGAGAGGATAAAAAGTCTTGTGGAAGAATATTTGCGTCTTGTATAGCGTTTTTGGTCAAACTATACGTTCTTGTATGTAAAGACGATTATATAATTATTACACTGTGTAATTTGAATTTTGTTTTTGTTTCAATAAAAGCCATATATGTTACGTCATTTTTCGTTACTCCAAGAGTTACTTTATTTTCATATTCGATACATACGTAATCCACATTGTTTTCATGCATATTACATCAAAATAGCTATATACATAACAGCAGCGCAAAGTCCAGGAAAACAGAAAAACCAGCACGCAACGCTCAATTGCTTAAACGCCGCGTTTGAGAAAAATTCAAGATCAAAGCAATTACAAAACGCTCTAGACAAATTTAAAAAAAAGCTGAAACTGCACGCGCGGCTCTAAAAATACCGTCTGACTCGACCGATAATCGAACCAATAAGCCTCTCGACACAGACCAAAAAACTCCCAGCGCGTATATATGTATAAATCGATAACACAGCTCTGTCGAATAAAAAAAAAAGAAACGCGTGAAAACCAAACGTTCCATCCGTTCACGGCGCGGCGAACAAAGGGCCTATAAAAAGGCTAGACGAGCCCTCGTCGAGCACAAAAAAAAGGTTCCGTTCATTGTCGCAGAGGATATGTCGAGGACCGAAAGGTGTATACATATATATATATATATATACGGCGCCGATGCGTGACGCGATTATCCGGCGCTGATAACGAGTCGACCTTTTGAATGTGCAGTGGGTGTCTGGGACAACGAGGCGAATGAAAAATTATCGCTGACGAGGCGAAGGTCGTGATGATGACTGAATAATCATCGTCTTCGCGCTTTATACGTGCTTAGTTTGCTTGATCAGAGTGTATATATATAGAGAAGCTTTGCAGTTTTTTTAGGTCAGTCGGTGGAGTTTTTCGTATTATCTATATATACGGGAAATGTATGTATACGCGCAATAAAGTTTCGAAATATATAATATGCTTGCAGAGTGTTTTGAGATTTAATGGCCCCTGTGCAAATACCACGCTTATACTTCAAAGGTGAAACTGTTTGTGTTTGAGAGCGCAAAGGAGTATTAGGCTCTTATCTGTTATAGGAGAAATAATTTCGCTCTCGACTTATATTTTCGGGGATAGTGGAACACAAGGTGTGTCTTTGCTTTTCGATATTTTTCATATACAGGTGAGGCCGTTAGTCGGTCGGACGTATTATAGAGGAAGCGAAGCTTGTGATTAAGCCAGGAAATGAGAGAGTCTTTCATTAAAATTTTTTGAATCTCGTTTTTCTCGTAGGGAGATGCGCTTGATTTGGGTACATATCTGGTACGGAAGGATGTGATTTTTTTTTTGTTGGAAACGTGTAATTTTCTCGGCGTATATGGAAATGAACGATTTAAAATTGTACTGTTGGATCTCTGGTATTTCGTATATAATCTAATCTCCTCGTATAGTTATTCACGATAAATGAAAATCGTCGTTCACTGAGAAAATACCACGATTTAGCCGTACATTCCACGCTAATCATCAAAAATAATCTATTACTCACGAGTTTAAAAATAAAATACGTAAACACACAAGGCAAAAATAATTTGGCTGCATCGCGGGGTACCCGTTAAATTCGGCCTTCACGACTTACGCGTAAAAAAATGTCAACGAAAAAATAAAATCCAAAGAAAAAAACACTGTGTCCAACCCACCAAATCAACGTTCAATACATCTCTCCCATAATAAACCCAATTCAATCCACTAATCAACCGATTACTCATTACGGAGATCTCGATCGCGAGCAATTATCGATGACCTAATCGGCTCAATTATCGACGAAAAGTTAAACTACTCCCTCGCGCGCATTGCTATATATACTATATACCGCGACATTAGTCGCTACCGCGCCGCTTATATCACGTGACTCTTATATACCGAGTAAACGTCGCGGCCGCGTACAATCGCGGAGTCGCGGCAAGACGCTCGTCGAGGACGAGTCGTTCACGTGTATGGGTTTATCGTTTTGTTGTTTTATTAGTTCTTTTTTGTGAATATAAGTGACGTGAGTGTGTGTTGTGTTGTGTTGTTGACATGTAAATTTCGTCTGGAAGTGTGTGGCTGATATGGCATTGTGCATTGATTTCACTTGTTTGGCTTGACGACAGTCTTTCTTTAGAAACTTTTCGAATTGATGGATATTCAAAGTTTGCGTAGTCGGTTTATCGAGGCTGTTTTGTTACGGAGTATCGAGATAAAGGAATCTTATGCTCGTACATACTATCGGGAAAGTTTTACAGTGTGGAATTTGATAAAGCGACGTATATTGAAAAATCAATGTGTATAATAATAACAAGCGGAAAACAGATGTGTTTTATAAAATATCTCAACTCGATTTCCATTTTCAATTATTTCCTCTCCGCACAAAGCTTTGTCTCCTTCATTCATCATCGCGTCAATTAAGCGCGTCGAAATCTGAAAAAAATAGTATGCAAATGAAGCGCTTTTATCGATGTTTCCCCGATAAAAATTCCCGCCTCGTGTATTTCGAGTCGTGTGCGTGAGCGACATACTAAAGAAAATGCATTTCGTTTTCGTGCTTGACAAAAAACCAGAAAGGGAAGTCGTCGTTTGTGTTTTTATTTATCATCGTTTTCTCTCATAATGTTATCGCCGCTCGACATGCGTGTAAAACAGTGAATTACACGTCGCGGCGATAAATATAACAGTTGCGACAGAACAGAAACTTAAGGATGAGTTAACGAGTATCTTTTTCTTCGCCGCATGAATAGCCATCACGAGATAAGCGAAATACAAATACTTTTGATTAGATAATGATGATGACCCTGATATATGTGTATACGTATATAAACAAACACCTCGCAATATAATGCAGCCTTAATTCTCATTTTTTCTCCCCAATTATAATACTCTCGCACTCCAGATTTCACTTTTTTCCTGGCCCCATTCACTCGTGGCTTTACAACGATCGCGATACAAATTAATTATGCGCGCGCGCGCGAGGAAAAACCGGTGAAATCGCTCTACATCAGGATTAGCGCAGCTGTATACAGCGTCTCTCTTCCTCATTAGAATAGAATGACACACGTCGACGTGTGAGAATTGTCGAGGTAGTGCAAGTATATATATACGTATATTATAGCACACACTGGGATTTCGCGTAGGATGATTATTTCCGGAAGTTCTCGTGATGGAGAGAAAAAAGATGAATGGCTTTATATACTCTCGTATTACGGCCGTAATTATCAGCTGCCGTTGTTGCTTTCTCGATGTAAATTCTGTTGTAGTGAGTCGTCGGTTTTCGGTTGTAGTATAGCTTTTTACGATTTCGCGTTTTTATTTCCAAGTGAAACGATCGGCGATCGGTTGAGAAATACATGCTATGTATATATATGTGCATGTGTGCATAATTATACGGGGCAATAACGATAAACGAGAAAACCCGCACCTACGCTCACTTTTACTTCATATATCGTACGTTTTCAACAATGAGCTAATTTGTTTGGGAGCGGGGAAAGAGATCGGCTAATATGCATTGGCCCTATCGCTTTAATTCCCGTCCGCACGCGCGCGCGCGCGCTTTTGTCTTGGCATCACGAGGTAAACTCGATTATGCCCACAAAATGGATTTTCCATCAAGCGTGAACGCATCGGTGCTACTACTACTATGTACGTGAACGCTCCAATTTATTCAATCTGATTACCCTTACGGCAAAATAATACGGTTATAGCCTTTTAAAGGGACATTATTTCCTCGTCATCTAAAAAGCTCTCTCTCTTTACACCTATAAATCTTTAATTATAATAGTGTATCGAGAGAAGATTAATCTCGCGAACGCACACGACGCGTTGTACAAGATTAAACATGCAATTCTTTCCATTCCTCTCTTTCTCTCCTGCATTAAATACCGATCTAATTTTCCTCCCGTCCGCTCCACAATCAGATTTCCGCCGCGCGCGCGCGAAAGCAATTTTCCAGGCTACTCCTCTCTCGGTGAAAGGAAAAAAAAAACGAAGCGTCGCTGGAAAATCACGTTTCTCCAAGGGAAAATTGCATAGGGCGCGGATCGATCTGACCTTGCTGTGAGGAGGGCATCGCGATAGTATTAGTATAGTCTCAGCGAAACAGAGTTATATATGTACAGGCCAAGTTCGCGCGAAAATAGAATTTTGAACACGTCAGTGGGTGTGTGTTTTGTGACGAATGCTTTTAGTGGATTGAATTTTGAAGGTATACTAGAGACGGGTGCTATTTGTAATGAAAACTTTCAAGAATAGTATAGTAGTTTATACTTATTATACGTAATTTTGGACTGTTCTTCGGTATCGGCGAAATTTTACGGGCGGGAAATTATTCTCCAAGTTTAAAACGATGATGATGCACATCCGCACGTATACACATAGACACATCACAGAGAGCTCGAAATAGAAAGCGCTTTCGGAAGGTTATTCCGAGAATCTTGAATTTTGCGAATAACACCGCGAATTTCCTCTATATATACACACAGTCGTCGCGTGATGTGAGTTTAGATTTTAAACGACGGAATCTATAAAATAGTTTATCGGAAACTTCCTAATACCATCAGCGTGCGGAATTGCGCAACTTTCTCTGGCAGTCATTCCGACAAACGAAGCCCGTATATATACCTACATACGAAGAACTTCCCAAAGAATCGTATACACATATATACACAGAGATAGAGAGAGAAAAAGTGTTGCATAAGCCTGTGTAGCGCCTGCGGAAAACGATTCCTCAAACTTTCAAGAAAGATCCCGTGCGAGTGATCTATGGGTATATACCTATCGAAGAGCAACTTCCTCGATCGCACGATTTTTAACGCAAGATAAGGGCCTTCACTTTTACGCCAGAGTTTATAACCTTCTTTTTTTCTTTATAGGCTTATATCGCATTTGCATAATTTATGCATACTCACAAATGGGAATATAAATTTAAAAAAAGACCTCCAATTAAGGCTGTATTTCGTCATATCCAATAATACACGACACCTATGCGGCAGCTAATTAGCGTCTCTTCTTCTCGTCAATCCGAGAAAATATCGAAAACTCTGTATAAACACACGATTGCACTCGACTTTTCGCACGAGATAGGTCCTTCCGGCCTATACACGTTCCTTTACTCCGGGCGCGCTTTTATCGCGAATCGACGATCGCAACAGTCTCGACGCCGAGCGCGGAACGCGCCGGATGAGAACCGCGGGCTGAATGAGCGCCAGCTGAAAAAGAGAGAGAGAAGAGCATACATATAGCGGAGAGCAAGAGTCGTAGAGTCCGGAGAAACAAAGAGGGAGTTTTATATATATTATAGTGTGTGTAGGGCATAGCGAGGAAAGTATATGTACATTTTTTTGGAGATTCTTGTGTATATATGTAATTTCTCAATAGACATCAGAGAAAAAAAAGTAAAAGTACATAAGCAGCAGAAAAAAAGTCTCACGCAGGAGCGTTCCAAGAAGCCTGCATCAGTCAGCTTGAAAAAAACCCAAACTTACTTACACACACACACACACACACAGTAGCAGCAGTAAAAAGAGCGCGCATATTATAACCCCGCGCTAAAATCTTACACAAGAGACCTTTAACCGCTCTTATACTCAGACACACACACTGGCGATCCTTTTCGCAGCAGAGAGGGCCGAGAGTATATACAAGAGAGGGGCCATTGTCTCTCTCTCTCTCACTCGCGCCAGCGCGAGTTCTCCGGCCCCTCGAGGGACTTGTTCTTTCTCTCTCTACTCTTCACCTCCTCTCCTCTATGCGAAGGGGCCTACTACTGAGCCCGGCTGTTCTCGAAGGCGGCAGTGCCGACGCGACTATCGGATCGTTCGCCCACGCACGCGAGAGGTCGTGTTTGTTTGTAGTTTCCTTTTCCGAATTTCTTTTTTTTTTCGATTCCGTCAAGTTCAGGAGGGTATTATTAGTATAGTGAAATCAATGCCTAGTGCTATGCAGTGTTAATGTCGAATTATTGTGCTGGTGGTGTTACAAGTGTCGTGTTGTTGTTTCTTGAAAACAGGACTTCCGTTTACTCGTACAAAGCACGATTCGCCGCGTTCTGTATAATACTCTGATGGTACCGAGGATGTAAGAACAGGAGTTCGAAATAATCGCCGTAAAAAAGAAAGGAACAACACCGGAAGAAAATGAAGCGCAAATATTTACCAACGACGCAGCGTCAAGAAGAAGCGGCAAACTGATATGCAGCTGTCGTCCCCACCACGGCTGCAGGCCCGAAACGCCGGCGGCCAGCTGCCTCGAGTCCGAGAGTTGGAGAACAGTCGCGAGTGGACGAGTCTTCGAAATGACATCGACGATCTCCGACGCTTCTCCCGATTATCGCGACGACTGAAGACACGATTCGCCAATAACAGTCATCAGAATTTCGAGCGTCACGCCGTACAGAGGAGGTCCATGCCTGAGATACAACGAGCCGATCTGGTGTATCTGAAGCTTCAGTCTGAAGAGGACAGTAAAGTGAGAAACATGGGTGATCAGATGTTTCGCTCGGTGGAACAGCTGAGCTACGATTGGAAGCCCAGGACGGAGTTTGAGAGGTCGTACTTCGGGGATATCCAGGAACATCCCAGACCAAGCTCGAGTCTGAACTACTACGAGTGCAACGATCAGCATCTGCTGAAGGATCTTAATAAAGCGAAAAAGTTCAATCAGAACAGTAACCTGATAGACACAACGAGGAAGGATGAACTCGACGAGGACTACGACCCTGCGGAGATACCCCGAAGGATCGACGACTACGTGGTCCCTCACAGTCCAGAATTTCGCACCAGCAGAGAACGGCTCCACGAGATCTTCGAACACAATCGTTACCTCCGACGAAAATTCTTCGCCGATATGCCGCCGAGTAACAATAACGAGAATAATAACAACATCAAACCCAAGCTCCAAATACCAGCTGTCACCAAAACGACCGGCTTCGGCAGTACCGAGACTCTCACAAGTCAAAGCAATCAATCAGCCGGAAGCAGTACAGACGGCCGCAAATCTCGCGCCGACTTCGGCAACACACCAGACTCTCTGGATTTCAAGGCCACCGAACAACAGCAGCAGCAGCAGCAGCAAAAAGAGCTACCGCTGACGTACTTCGGTACCGATCGCAACGGCGGCACATGGCGTAGCACGACGAATCGGCTGAAGGTCGACGACCAACCGCTGCAGCATGACAAATCGACGTGCGACCAGCCGAAGAAGCAGCAGCAGGGATTACTCTCCGCGACCTTCCCGGAGAGGGATTTCCGTAAATCCATGCCGAATCTGAGCAGTAAGAAGGAAGAAAGCGACAAGTACTTCGCGAGCTGTGCAAGAGTAACCGATTCTTCGGACGAGTCGCCGACGATGGACCGTCGCAATAGCTGCGACGAGTCCAGTATCGAACGAAGTCGTGAAACTCTGTTGAAGAACTCCAGAAGCTTGTTGGAACTGTCTTCCGAGACGGCGACGACGGTCAGCACGAGGAACAACCGGAGAGAAACGAGGATCGAGAGGATGATCCGACGTCGAGGTCACGGATCTTTCAACAAGTCCTGCTCGGATCTGACGAGCATAGAAGACGACTGTGACAACCTACTATCACCGAGACTCGTCGGTAACGCTTTGTCCGCTTCGAGAGATCGACTCGCCGGTACTAGGACGAAGGACTGCGGAGTTCAAGCCGGAACTACGCTCCCCTCGGTCTACGGGCCGATACCGTACAGTCAGTATTTCGCACTTTATTTGCTAGATCTCTCGTTCCTTTGTTTCTGAGATATGTATACGCACACTGCGCTACGTCCTAATTACTCCAGAAACGTTGACCTCTCGTGGTTAATCGTATGATACTTATTTCTCGAGTAAATTAATAACCAACGTACTTCATCCCCATCGTCAGACGAGTCCCATTAAACTTTCATCGCTCTCGCATTAGTGGACGAGACTTCTCACCTCGTCTCGAGATTAATAGATTCCAGCGTGAGATTGTCAATTACGCACTGTATATAGATATATATATATATAGGTGGTCTGAACGCTGCGCGTTTATCCGTCGATTATCACGAGCGGCACCTGCGCGAGTTTCACTTTCGTCGATATTATGCTCTCGAGAGAGGCAAATTCCCTCCTGATTCAGTATATAAGGGCCGAACTACTATAACTCCTGATTTTCGATTGTTCCGAGAGTTACATATAGTTTGGAGTGTGTTGACAGTCGAGAAACGCCGTTTCAATGCTGGAGTTATTATATTATATATGAAGGAGTTTTTTAATATTGTGGACTCGCGAAAAGATATTAAAAAATGTCTGCTAGAGTAGATATAATTTACGATACACTACAGTCGCGTTCGGAACTTGAAAATTCAATTACCGGCTTTTACGAGTACACCGGTAATAAAAGCCGAACTAACGACCGTTACGATGGAATTTAACGGTAAAAAAAAGGCCGAATTAAAATCGAATAAAAATAGCAGGCGGACTATCGATATGACAGCATTATTAATGCAAGCGAACTTTTTTTTCGCGCTCGATCGGAATTTTTACAAGCTGCATAGCGAGATCTTTGCGAACTATGTAAACATCGCGTCGAGCAAAAGTTCCTCCTCGCTATAATAACTCTCTCGGAGGAAAAAAAAACCTCCGGACGTTCACGAGATAAGTTTTCATGTAAATTTCATACCGTCTTTTTTTTACCTTTAATTCCTCGCAGTAGTCGGCCTAGTTCTCGACTTGCGAGAAAAATTTTATAATACATGACAGTTGAAAAAGTCACTCTCGCTCTATACTAAAGCCCGCGAAATTCAAATTAAGCCATTATTCCACTCGCAATTTCGCTTCCAATATCGCAACTCTCATCTCTCGGCAAAAACTCTTGTATTCCTCGAAAACAAACACGCAAACATTACCCAATAAACATTCCAGCGAACTCCATAATCGAACTCTCTCGCTCGCTCTCTCTCTCTCTCTCTTCCTCCGCATCCGCAGAGCAGCACTTTGCGCACTTCCCGCGAAAGCCCACAGCAGAAAGCGAGTTTCACGTTCGCCTACTATATACTCACATACACACACACTAGGCCTTTGTTTAGGTTTTACGCGCATACACACATCTATATATGTGTATAGAGTCAGCGTCCGCTCGTTGCAGGCCACAGTGTCATCGGCGCCGTCTCCCGCGATCAATCGCTCGTCGCGCACACGTGACGAATAACGTCGCCGGTGTATAAGTCGTGTACCTGCTCTCTCTTTCTCTCTCGACGTGTATCTATTAATACGTGAACTCGAGGGAGTATCGAGTAGTAGTAGTAGTAGCTTCTTGTAGTATAGTGTATCGGGATCACCAAGTGCGGCGTGTTTTTGTGGTGGAGGTGCGGCTGTGAGAGAACTTCTGAGGGTTGTTTTTTGAGTTAGTGAGAGAGATGGCTGTTGCGAGAGAAGTTTATAGCTCCAGTCGCGAGGATGTTAGGTCTTCGAGAGAACGTTTGGGTAATTACTTTTTTTTGTGTGTGTGTTTGTGTGTTTGTGAAGTGAGGAATTTGAATTTTTGAAAAAATATGGTATAAAAATTTGTATTAGAAACGCTGGCGAGTGTGTTTCTACCGCAGTGATCAGGATTTCCGTTTTGAATTAAAAGTGACGTCAAAGCTCAATTACATAAATTCGGTCATCCCAAACACGACAATAGGGACATAAAAAGCGGTGTATACACAGCAGTACAGCATACAAAAGTTTAAAAAAAAATCCGATTTCCCGACAGTTCAATTTCTGTTCGCGACTATAAGCACGTGTCGCAAGCAACCCTCCTGGACGTTTCTTTTTTTCTTCCAAAGCCGACAGACAGATCAGACAGTCAACGCAAATTATTATATTACGAAACAATTGCGTGAGTCAGCTCTCATCGCTCGAGAACGAAAGTCGAGAGAGAGACTCCGAAAGTGCATCGTACCGGCAAACGAAATAATGCACATTTATCATCTTCCTCGCTATGATCAAAACGTCCGAGATAAAAATAGCGTTTCACCAGACAATCAGGCTTAGAACGTGAGAGACTACATTATAGCCTACAATGATACAGACGAAATGAAAAAGAAAGTGTTATTACAATGTTTATGAATTTCAAGCAGTTTAATACTTATTAGAAACATTTTCTCTCTGCACTTATAATGACAAACGAGTTATAGGTGGAAATACAGTTGTATCATAGGGCATTACGTCGCAGGCTTTCAATACACAGTGTCTCGCGACCATCGGAAACCTTAGAAAGGTAGTTGAACTACTTAAACGAACGGACGCCTAGATGTGGGTCACTTATCTGCGCGCGATCCAATTTTTACACATACACACACTCGAGTCCATTTGAGGAATCTTCAGCGGGTCACATGACTTCGTTAATAAAACTCCCGAGTTGGCCGCCCGGGAACAATGGAGAATGAACTGGGTTTTGTAGTCCGTGACGTTCTTTTTTTTCTTCTTTTTTTCACGAGAGCTCTCGCGTATTATAACAGGCTTTCAATTGCCGGGGTAAGAATATAGCGGATCTACTTTTATTTTTTTGAATTATGTATCTACTCTTGTGATTCTTTTGTAATAATATAGAATCTTAATAATGTTATACGATGTACACGCCGGCTTGTTATCTGGTACACAACCAAGTACAGAGTTGTATTTTAGACTGATGAGATTTCTTTGAATAAAAAAAAATTTATTTTATCAAGAATCATCACACTTGTTTCGACACTTCTGTCAACATCCTTTTATTTGCATAAAAACCGTGCGAAAACCCGCACTCGTTCCAAATTCGTCAATTCCGAGCAATTACGCACCCGATCGCGTCCAAGTTTCCTCTGCTCTCCCCGACGCAACTTTTCACTAATTTGAATTACTAATCGCAAAGAACGATTAGCGATCGACGCTTACGCGTCTCATTGTTTCTCTCGCAGCTGATGAGGCTGTGAGATTTTTTTCTCCATTCAATCTCGTGAAACTCTCGAGAAAGAGATTTTCTAATTGATACGATCGCGGTGCACTCGAGCGGTTTCCGAAAGTCGGAAGAAAAGTTAATCGATAAAGCTGCCGAGGAAAGCGATTCTTTTTTTACACTCTCTCTCTCTCTCTTTCTGTATTATATAGCTGGAGAATTTACGGATAACGAGCAGCGGCGGCGGAAGCAACGCGAAAAGTGCGAGTTAACGGTATATATACGTTAATGACCGCAAACTGCACGCGGGAAAGTGTAATATTTCGTTAGTCGAGTAGCTTCCGTTCGAATGTTGCGCGAAATTTCCACTGGACTGAACCTTTTGTACGCAAGTTTTCCGAAAATCATAATATCCGAAACTTTTACCGGCGTCCAGTTAATTAACCTACTCTCCACTGCGGGGATGGATTATACACGGGAATAAAAGGATTTGCCACCCTGTAAGCGAGAATGCGGAATCAGCAGTAATAATATTAAAAAAAAAACAGTTTTGGACTGGCTTTTCCCTCGTCTCTGAAATTTGCGGCCTCTAGTTTCTGACTAGCAAAGATAGGTGGTGCATAGGCACTACAGATGTGCGAGTCAAAAGTCGAGCTTTATGTTTCGTTACGACATTATGGTGCATATAATTCAACCAAAGATATAATA
>UCOJ01001969.1:0-17918 GCA_900474305.1 Cecidostiba fungosa
TATTCCGTTCAATGTTGACATTTGCATAATACAGATATATCTATATCGGTGACGAGTTCAAATGTTTTTGTTTGGCTTATGCGGAGAAAGTTTTCGAAATTTTTGAACAACGAATCCCCTCGTATTTTTTCATTTCTTAAAACGCTTTCGTTAGGGAAATCCAATGGCACAAATACACCCCTGTTTTTCCCGTTTACTATATATATAAATTCAACGTATAATGTTGCCTTGGAGGCCCCTTAATTGTACGTCGAATGAATAGAAGAGCAAAAAGTTTTTTGAAATAACATTTTTACAATTTACTATTAAATAACTCATTTATTTACAATACTATAATGGAGAAGGTACAATAAAAAAAACGAAAATTTTATAATGCAACATGGTAATGCATTTATTTTTTATAAACTGAAAATGTAGTAATAAATTTTTCATTCGCGCTGTTTTTTTTAATAATTGTGGCTTTTATTAATGTACAAAATTCCACCTGTGCAAACAATCCTATTTATCAGTAGAAATGGAACAGACATTAGTAAAGCAATAGTTATATTTGAATCAAAATTTTAAGAAAACTAACATACTCCGCTTGTATGTATTTATATTGATTGTTAAAAAATTTTCAATTCTACTAGATCTATAAAAAGTGTCATTGGAAAATGTGTAAACATAAGTATAGCTAAGTGAAGAAAAGAAAAAATGTCTATACTCTTGTATAAAATTAGATTTTCTTTTCGGAAAATAAAAAAATCTAAAATTTGTATAATAGAAACAAAGCTCAATTTATAGTTATATAAAAACGATATATTTATTACGAGAAGTGATAATAATCCGTTTCAGTGTGTTACAGTTTATTTTCGTAATTACATTGTCCCGTGTATTATATGGCTCGATTCAGGATATAGGACGGGCAAATAAAGTCTAATATGTTTCATATTTTTTATACCTAAAGAAAAACTTGATAACGTGCCCACGGCTTCGAAATTATCTCAATTTTTCTAAATTTTTATTATGAAAAAATTTCAGCATTTTTAGACGTAAAAATTATACATCGAAAAAAGCTAAGCACTGAATGTAGAAAATTTTTTTTGAAAATGTCTTGAAGTATAAGTAGTCAATAAATAAACAAACAATATTCTACGTTTTATATCATAATTTCAGTTTCTATCGCTGAATAAGGCCATACTCCATCACCGCACTTTTTGTTTCCAACTTTAAGTTTTTGAACTACCGTCGATTCATAAGGTGCAGTTGCACTTACCGCGAAAAATTAATGGACTTCGCCTAAACATTATATAATACAAGAGTCAGCGATCTCTGAAAAAAAAAACGGTTGAAAGACGAAAATCATAAATCCACATACCATTTCGTAAAATTATTGTACTGTGGTCCCTTCCATTTCAAACTGAATTTGAAAACGAATAAGTTGTAATGCATTTGTAAATGATTTTACTTTGCAACATCGCTATAATATATTAATAAATACAGCTATGCAAAGTTACCCAAGAAAGAATATTTATTGAGATCGACGCTTTATATTCTCCCTTATACAGTGTAACTATCTTCATAGCAAAACTTTATGATGCTCGCTCCGATTAGACACGTTTTTTTATATACAGCTGTTTGCAGTACGCAAGCTAATGTATGCGTTTATCTTTTTACATATGAATTTTATACACGTCGTCATTACAAAGTATCAGCCAACCATCAATCGCTCGTTACTACACTCCCTGGTTTAATAAATGATAATTTCAAGGTAAAACAGTAGTAGTGCTAGTTAATATTATGAACTATTGGTTCAAAATTAATGAAAATTTATTTGAAACTTTCTCATTGGTTTTTCTACAATAAAGTCGTTAGAGTTTGCTAAAATTTAATAAGGTGAACTTTTTTCAGAATAATAATCTTCCCGCAAAATTCACTTTTCAATTTCGATGTATACCAAGCTTTGCGTATTACACTTTCGTTTACATTCATATTTTCAAGAAATAACACAATTAGCGCCATTTCAAAACTGAATATAGGCTGTTTCTTTTCGAAATGAAGTCGAACATGAAGTCGATGCACGATTGCAGTAGATTTGGTAAGTTACGACCGCTTTTTGACCATATAAAGCTGAATCATTCGAGTCCGTTCACAAAGCGATGTACACATAGGTACTTCACGTATACATAATGATTCTACTTTTGGTACGGTAGAAGTCATTCAATGCTTTTTCTGTACAATATACGTTATACATTTAAATAAGCCATTTTTTTTATCTCATCCATGTGTGCTTTTTTACTTAAGGAACATGTTATTGTAACGGTGAATGTGTTTCCTTAATTTTATCATGCCCGAAGACTTCAATGTATGATTTTTTCCGTATCAAACATTGAACCATGACTAACCGAATAATACGCGAAATATATCGCAATCAATAACTTAGGTAACGAAATTGAAAAACTGTGTTGTTTGAATGCTGGAAAAGATAATACTTGAAAAATACTATGGCTTTCGTAATAATATTAGTTTACAATATCTTTTAAATTTAAAAGAATCACATTCTAGAAAAATTAGCTTTTTTTGCTAAGATTAATTCAATGTATGCTAATTAATAATGCGTCGTTTTTATTTACAAATACGTTTTGTGTTTAGAAAAGATTATTTATAACATTAACGTATTAAACGAAATATTTTAATAAAACAATGACAACCATGTGTGCAATGGACGAGTGTTTTTGTTGACTTGACGGGCATACATATCAAGTTTTTCATAACTAACGGTTTGACCGATTAACAAAGAATAAAAATTATTAGATTAATAATGCCTATGCACAATAATAAAATTTGCTGCATTACGTAAGCGAGCAGATTTATTTTCAAGGCATATTTTGTATATGCTGTAAAATGCATCCGATTACTTCTCACAACATACAAGTTTAAGCATTTTGCACCACAGGTTACAGTGATTGACCCCTACGCATTGCAGTACTTCAACAACCAAGTACTTTTTGTGATCGCATTTACATAGAATGAACTTATATACGTAGCTGGTATGACTAATTAACTAAATCACATACCGGAATACTAGTAGTTACAACGAGTAACGTAAAATAAATGTGTACAAACCAGTTTACAATAAAAATATATATGTATACATGTATAGGCTGTGCATTTTTTGTTCTCTATATTTACAGTTATACGTTTTCGTTTGTTTTTATTTTTTTCGTACAAAAAGATGAATCCTCAGTTTACCTGCAAGAATTTTTTTCGTTATGCCGGTAAGCGAGAAAATATATCCTCGACACTTCTGATACGTTGCACCTTTTAAATGTCCTAGCGCAGTTTCATCATAATTTCTTAACAATCCCTAGTAATATCTAATCTAACCTTTTCATTAATATAAAATTCTGTCTGTTTCAATACAATTAATTTTTTCTCTCTCACCGCCGATAGGTCTCACTGTGGTAAGTTTTCAGACTTAATTAACAAGAAACTGAGCAAATTTTTGTGACACTGTAACGTACGCAAAGTTATTGATAACTTGGCATTTTGTTTTTGTTCCTGTTTTTTTTTTCAATTTTTTTTCAGTAAATGTGCTCTATGCCGGGATACGCACAACTTTCTCGCACCCTCCAATTGTCTAGCAATCAGCTTTTATAAAAATCTCTGCAGTCTTGTGACAAATACAGTTCTATTTTTCAATCATTACAGAATAGTCGATCGCAACGCGCATCTTGAAATACATACGTCGTAATAAATGTAATTTGATGCTTGGAAAAGAAAATATGCATAATTAGTTTGATCAATTGAGTGGTGCTACGTTGAACCATCGGGAATCTTGGTATACAGCTAAACATGGTCAGGCACGACATTAAAAAATAATGATTTTCGGTGACTCGATGTTTAAATGATAGTTTGATTGTAGAACACACTCCTCCAATGTAAACTACTTTATCTGCTTGCTTCATCTTTTGCAATATTAAAAGTAGAAATACCATATTTTATTGTTTTACTACTGCTTCATTTTTTTTTAATTCATATTTAATATATTATATTCAGTAGTCAGTCCAAGGCAAACATTATCTGCAATAATATATAATTACTATTTTCGTAATTTTTTTCTTTTTTTTAGATCGTTCTACCTATATATTACTTTCTTTTTAAAAAATGTATACTTAACATTTAATATATCTCTTTAAAATATTTACAATCAATGCTATTGTACAGTATTTTTTTTAATTGTTTGTCGTGTTAATGTTTTACAAAGGCAATTATTTAATATAACCGTTATCGTTATTTTATTACGTTAACGCATAATGTAAACTCCTTTAGAATAATGATTTTCATAGTACATTGGTATTATGGTACACTTGTTTTGGATATTAAAAGACTCGATGGACATGTTTTGCACTTGAGATTTACATAGATATTGTTGATAGATCCTTTTGGCTTCTGTTGTATATAAGAAATCAAATCAATTCACGAAGCTTAAGAATGTAAAAAATTTTACAAACGAGAACTGGCGGTCGTCTTGGACGACTTTTAATGGTCCGCCAATATTACTATCATGAATGAAAATGAAAATCCAGATTTCAGAACTAATAGTCTTCTATAGATCGTTAGAAGCCATACAAAAAAACCAAAGAAACCAAAACAACGTATTGCTGCAATGTCCGATCGATAGACCCTAACTATGTTTCGTTTGCCATCGATATCGATGTCCTTATTATTTTTTGTCCGCTATAAGAAACGTTTAAAGCTCGAGTTATTCTGTGTCGAAAGAAAAAAAAAACAACAGAGAACAGAAAAGTGAAATGAAAAGTTAACAGAAATGGCGGCAACATTTTTCGTATCACAAAATAATACGTATTCGAACTCGCAAAAAGGAAAAAAGAGTTTGTTCAATGCTTTCCTCCGCGGAAAAACGCACTTTCACGTAGTTTGTTTTGTTTATTTTTTTCATTATCACTTGTCGCTCAAACTAGAAGAAGAAACCGGACAAGGCCAGCTGCGCTTGACCTCCCTCAGAGGTTTATGGTGTCAGGCGTATGTGAATTCCTGGCCGACGAGTTCTCCTTGGGCGATGTTGTCGCGACGGCGCTCACCTGTTTCGAGACGTTGTTGGAGGCGAAGGGCATCGCGAACTTGAAGTCCGAGCCGTTGGGCAGCTTGCGCATAATCTTGCCAGAAGTAATGAGACGGCCGAAGCCCTCTTGGTGGGCAAAGGCATAACCCGAGCGCAACGAGCGACGCGTTCGCCTCGTCGAAGGCGTGCGCAAAATGTCTTGGCTCTGGCGCGAACGCATCTGCGCGAGACGCTGCTTCAGCCGGACTCGATCCGACAGCGTCGGCCTCACGTCGATGAAGAAGAAGCGCCAAGATAGCACCGGTATCACCAGCATAATGCACGATATCACTGCCGTAAACCAAAACGTAGCTTCCGACATTGCCTGAAAAGAAGAAAATGAATAACGTTACTTATTTCCGTATTTTAATTGTGTTTTTTCGAAATTATCGGAAGTATGAAACTCACCATCGTAAGACTACCAACGTAACTACCTCCTATGACGAAATTGTAAAAGTAGTCTAAAATAAAATACCAAACAAGGGAGCCCCACACCATGAAATGGTTAATGATGGTCCAGTACGAAGTGTCGAGAGCTATTTGAACTGTTACAACTATGACTAATATAGTGGCCACTACACTGCCCAGCAGCATATGGTCCGAAAGTACATAGCCTTTCGGAGAAACGCCATCCTTGTATGTCCCTAAAAATGACAATTTTTCGTTGTAAAGTATGAACATTTTCCTTCAAGAGAAAAAAAATCTAGAACTCACCGTAGGGCACCAAAAAAAGTACACAACTGGCAAAGAATCCGTGAAGAGCGCTCCAGCAGAATTCTTTTTTGTTAAAGAGTAAATTTTGATGGCCTGGCGTATACAATTTCGGATACATTAAACTGTTTTTGTCATTTACATCTTGATCAAATATACCGACTGCCAGAACAGGCAGTGACGTGTAAAACAAGTTATAGACGGAAATATACATTGGATCAAAAACGGTCTGAAAAGAAAAATGTCTCATTAATTATGTGTCAATATGGATTGAAAATCATTTAATCAAAGACTTTGTTAAGTCAGTTATGTTTTACGTTCAGGCTCCCAAGGCTCGACCGCGGAGTAAAAAACTCTAACGTGGGAGTCTTTGAAATCACATTCGCCTTATACTCATCATACGTACGAATTCGATTTTATCTACATATATCTTAATACTGAATTGAGAATAAGCAAGTAGTGTACGTTACCTGTGCGCTAAATCCACAAAAGAAGGCGAACCAAATGTGACATAAAGTGAATGCAAAGTTCTTGTAAAAGAAATATCTGAGGAACTTAGACATCCTATAATACGACCATCTACCATGAACCATGAGCAATCTTTCGAGAAACCTGAATTGCCCTATCGAGTAATCCGAAGCTAATACTGCCTGTAATCCTTCTTGCCCGCTGATACCGACGCCAATGTGAGCGGTTTTGATCATAGAAACATCGTTGGCTCCGTCGCCAATCGCCAGGGTAACGGCTTCTTTACTCTTCTTCACGAGTTCAACCACCATCGCTTTCTGCAGAGGTGTAACTCGACAGCAGATTACAGATTTGCCTGAATCAAAGAAAATTTCAGGTGAATGTATGTTATGGCATGGAAATGTCTGGTTTTTTTTTCTCTTAAATTACGTACATTGGCAGGAGACATCCAGAAATAATTGTTCCATTTGTGGGTGCAATGCATGAACCAAGGAATGTCCGTTAATAACCACTGCAAAACCCGCCGGCGTATCCGCTTCGTGTTCGTCAGCCTCTTCTCTGGTCGGGTTGTACTCTGTATCGCTACTATTCAATAACAAAATGCGTTTTTAGAGGAAAATCTCAGTCCTTATATCACGTCTGCAAAATTCATAAATACCGTGGGCAAGCGTCGAAGGTAAAATGTATATTTGAAAAGCTACCGCTTGCCTGACAATGGATTTAATACGTTCTGACATAACGTAAGCCCCATTTTCTATCTATTGTAAGCTAGTATCTTTTTTTTCTATTCTATTTTCTTAGTACAGCGTATAATGATAAGGTACACAAAATGTTGCATAGGATACGTTATGAATATCGAGACGTGACGTGAGCAACAAAACAATTTTGATTTTGTTATTATTAATAAGATTAATATTAAGCAGACAGAAAGAGAAGGAGTGAGTATCAAGCATTGAATAATAATTATTATTTATGAAATATTGAATTATTAAGTAAAGAGTTTAGAATCCATTCTTTTCCAAGTGTTTTGATATAAAAGTGAATATGTATTTTGTCTATTCTAAGGTTGTTCTGTACACACTATAATGCAGGTAACCCTTATTTAAAAAAAAGTACACTACTAAAAAAAAGTAGTCCCAGTAGAAACAAGTCTGAATGTATAATATAATTTTAAAAATTTACCTCAATCACATGCAAAGTATTTGTTCAAAGGTGGTCTCTTCGAGAAAATAGTGGAAAAGGATGAAATAGTGATTTTTAATTATTAAAATGTAATAAAAACTGACATAATCGTAAGGACGAAGCTAATGCAAACACACAGACACTATTCTAAGCAATATAAAAGAATCTCTTTGATTTCTTTCGAAAAAAATTGGGTACAGAGGTATAAGCATTTTTCGGATAATCGGAAATTACAATGACGTATACATATCTTCCACCAAAACCAAGTGTGGCATTTTGTAAGCAAAGTTTGAGAAAACTGTCGACAATAACTCTATGTATGTAACTAATCGAACAATCTAATAATCGTCTATCGTGATCTCGCAACCTTTGAAAAGACCTCCAGTTGACAAAAATAAAAGCATAATCACACAGAACATGGTGCCACATTCATTGTGAGAGGTTGTTGAGAGGGGGGGGGGAAATTAAATTCCAAGGTATCGTTTTGCATTATCAGTCAAAATGAGAAAATGCAGTACAGAAGAATTGAATATAAGGATCGTACTCCGTCTCTTTCGTTTGCCTGACCTTTCCTTGTCCCACCTGAATGTGACGATGGAGAGAGTCGGCCTCTTCTGTTGATTCGAAGCCGCTTTTATTGTTTCTAGATACCGTGTCAGTTGTGTCTCGACGCCGTCGTACGTCGCCGCATCCACTATGAACACGTCCGTCAGATCGTCCGTCAGCAGCTGGCAGGAGTAGCCAATGTTGATTGCCGTTTCTGCAAAACAAATGAATTTCTCAAACTCTAGCTTCTCAGACATTCTCGAGATTCTATCTTACCTTGTTTATCACCCGTCAGAACCCAGAGCTTGATGCCGGCAAGACCGAGATTGGCGATAGTTTGGGGCACACCATCCTGGAGCTTGTCCTCGATGGCGGTCGCGCCCAGCAACGTCATGTCCTTCTCGATCTCTTCGTAAATCGCATCGAGCTTGTCGTCTTTGTTCTCGTGACTCATGGCTGCCTCCTGATGCCTCTGCTTCCAGTCGTTGAAGAAGCTCTCGTCGAGATCCTTCGTCGACAAGCACAGAGTACGCAATCCTACAGCAGATACACATAGCATCAAACAGATCAAATGATAGAGGTACGCAAATAGAGAAAAGAAAATTCAACCAACCCTCTCCAGCGAACTTGTTAAGGTGCTCCTGAGTCTTGCTCATGATCTCCTCGCTGCCCTTCTTGACCCTCTCGTAGATAACGTTATCCGCGCCTTTGCAGTATAGCTTCAGCTGTCCGTCCTTTCGCAGTATGACCGACATACGCTTCCTCACGTTATTGAAGTCGAGAATACAGAGCAGCTCGTAGATCTCGCGTTTGCCCATGACGTCGATGGTGATGCTGTTGGGCGATCGTTCCCTGAACACGAAGCCGAAGTTCCGAGCTGCCGAGACTAGGGCAGCTTCGTCAGGAGACTGGGCCTGGTACTCAAGGTTACCACCTTTATCCTCGGCCATCACCGTGTGACACAACGCCAACAGACGGAAGAAGCTGTGCACGTGCTCGTTATCGCTACGCACCGCCTCCAGTAGAGCCCCATCGTAGAACTTGAATTCCGGCTCGTAGTCCTTGTTAAAGGAGAAGTCCAGCGACTGGATCGTCTGTGGGGTTGGGATAGAGGAGAAAAAGAGTTTTACGTTAGTCTTGTGCTTTTTGCTGGGACGGGCTGTTCAAGGCTATTTAGATGTATTCGTCAGACTCCGAAGTATTTACAACGTTGTTTTTAATCAAAGTGTTATTATGTCGCAACAGTTACTCACTAGCAAAGAATACATCTAAAATAGAGCAGCCCTCATGAGGTGATAAGAGATGAGAACAGAGCCATAGATACATTATGTACATAGTCGTTAATGAAGGACCAAGTACAGAGAGAACCTCAACCAAAAAAACCTTTCAACCGTTAATATGTAAATATACCCATGGAAAATAACGCATAGCCTGAATGATTGCACGTGTGTAAGTCTGTCATGCAAAAATACCGAATAGAAGAGGTACAGTGTAGAGAATATAGAAAGAGAAAATGAGAGAGAAGAGTCCAGAAGGGGAAAAGAGAGCATCAGCATAGCCATAGTGAAGATACATTTTTCGCTTACACGCAGATTAGACAGAGAGCAGGCTAACAATAAAACGACTGCGACCTAGTATACATGTTATTATCTCATACTGGGCATGCAGAGAGAGAGAGAGAGAAAGAGAAAGAGCGACCAAGCAAACGGCACGTACACTAAGCACAGCACTTGGACAGATCACGCGTATGCAAAATGGCATTCGTGTATGTATAGTGCGATAGGGGATGGAATTATGTAATTATATATTTATTTATAGATAGAGAAAGAGAGATAGAGACAGTGCGTGTGTGATGTAAAAAAAAGACTTTGAGACTGAAGCATGCGTAATGAATTTTTGAGTGGAACTTTAGCAGCGCCATTGATGCCCGGCTCGGGTGTCGTACTGGATATTCGGTCGGCCTGTTCCAGCAGGCGAGCATTCGCACCGCTAAGAGGTGTGTAAACTGGCCGGACGAATTCCTGCCCGTTTTTCCATTTCATTGTCGGTGTGTGCGAGGCCTTATCTGTCTACATGCAGCACACATGCGCTAAGTCATTTATGCACAATGCATTTTTGCCTTCGTTTGTTTTTTTCTTTTTCTTTTTCATTTGCTAAGCGTTATTGCTCGGACACTGCAGGCCGAAATTTATTTGATTTTTCGTATTTAAAAAAGGCGTGCGGTGTCCTGAATCGAGTATATGGAATCGATGCAAAATCGTCAGAGAAGAATTGAATTAATAGTACAAAAGACAGTTCGAGTTCTGCCAGCTTATGTGTACGAAAGAATGATAAAAATTCTAAACAAACAACTTATACAATATAATATTGTTTTGCGGAGACGGAACATTTTAAGCAGTGTCGATGTGTAAAATTATTGTTTTCTCTATTAGTAAAAAAAAAGTATGCGCAGTGTATACAGGCAAATCACACGAAAAAAAGTAAAAAAACAATGTAATTCGCCTTGTTACTAGCACACTAGCGCCAAATTGCTATGCTAAATCAAATGAGGGGATTCGAGTGGTGGCGAAAATTTGAATATAAATACTTAGGGTGAGATACATTGCTCTTATGGGAGGTTTTACAAAAATGAGTATTTGCATCTCTGCATACATACATATAAATATATAATAAATTTACATTTATTCCTACGGATGAGTATTTTGTAAAAAATGTAATTTTAATTGATATATTCTTTTTCGTAAAACTCCCATAAGAGCAATGTATCTCACCCTAAGTATTTATATTCCAATTTTCGCTACCAATCGAATCCTCATTAGATTTAGCATAGAAATTTGACGTTAATGTGCTAGTGACAAGGCGAATAAAGTCTTGGCGAAATAAAAGTCACACAACACACAGACTATATAACGTAAATATATCTATGAAAAAAAAATATAGTGGTAAATATACTCTCGTTCAGCTATAATAATATAGTAAGTACATACTAATGATCATTCGCTATTGAGAAACTCTAACATGTAACGATTGTCTAACAAGTCATTCTCTAGAATATCGATATACTTTCGAATTGTCCCCCATGAGATTCTTGGCTCAACGCCGCGTCTATACACGTCGTTGAGTCGAGAGGCTCGCAGCATATCAACACAAGTAGCAGTAAATAAAAAAAAAATAAAATAAAAAAAAAACAACAGCACGCAACAACCTCCTTAAGGGCGAACAGCAGAGTCGACTTACCCGGACTTCGCTGAGTTCGACGACTTCGCCGGTGACCTCGTCGAGGACGTCGCCGTAGCACACACCGGCCACCGAGCACTTGTTAAAGGTCATGATGTTCTGAGTTAGGGTACCCGTCTTGTCCGAGAAGATGTACTGAATTTGTCCGAGCTCCTCGTTGAGGGTCGTGGTACGAGCTCGGGCGTGTGTATTGGTAGGAGCATGATACATCTCCTCGTCCCAGTTGATGAGGAACGATTGGACGAATCGTATGACTTCAACGCTGACGTAGAGGCTTATGGGTACGACGGTGTTGAGGACTATGGCGTAGGAGAAGAAGACGAGGAGGGCTATGACTGTGGCTCCGGCCATCGGTTCGGTCGGTACCAGCGAGTCCCACGGCAAGTAGACCTGAATGAAAATACGTCGAGGTTACAATAATATCTTGTGGCGACACGATGAAATCGTTGAAAAAGAAGAAGCAAAAAATTTACCTGGAAATAGCGACCGACGAGGCTCTCCCAGATGCCGCAGCCGATCATGCAGAATAGACAGAGGGACAGTAAAAATAGCACTATGCCGATAATTAGGAGGTTCAGCAGCCTATCAATCGAGGTCCTCTTGAACTTGCTCTTCCCTGAGTTCTGCATAAGCTTCGTGTCCTTGCCAGCAAAGATCACGATACCGTAGCACCATTGGGTATTCCGCAGCACGCAGCCGCGCAGAATAATTTTGTCATTGTCCAGTATGTACTTTTTGCCCTTCCACGTGAGTATACCGTCGAATTTGTTCAACAAATTGTTGGGTATCTCGCAGACGATTTCACCGTCGAACTGACCGATCAATTCGTGGTTGTCCATCATCTCGGAAGTCTCTACTAAGCACTGGCGGCACTTTAGATTCGTCTCCCTGTATACGAAGAGAAACAAATGAGTTTAGCAAAAAAATCTATTGCAATAATCGACTATGATAACGAGGAAGAAAACATATACCCGTCCAACTCCGCTGTCTCGATGTAGCAAAGGCCATTCGGTTCGCTCGTTGAAAGCAGAAGAACGTCCGCGGCGACGAATTGATCGTTCTCCATACGGATCACATCGCCAACTTGGACCTGGGACCATTTCTCCTCTCGTAGCTTGGTACCTCGCAGCGTCCATGATTTCCTATTGTTCACCTGCGAATCGCTGCTGTGTCGTTGCTGTGTGGGACAGTCGGAAAATAAATTAGACACTTGTGGCTGGAGCTAGGCTAATGAGAATAATGAGGCTAGAGTGTGAGCTTTTACGGACGAGAGCTTCTTCGAAATGCTTTACTTTTTTGTAGGTCGAGGGAATTTCCTTCGCCTTGTATAGCAAAAAATATTTGAGGTTGTACTAATAAGTAAAACTTTATTTTAATTATTACACATGTAAAATGACACCCGATAAAACAGTTTTAATAATCGAAATTATCAATAGAAAGTTGCTGACTGTGTTTTTGTTATTAAACGTAACTTACTTCAATCAATTCATTTAATACTTAAAAGCCAATGATACCTTTTAAGAGCAATAAATCTTCATAACAATTTAATCGACCGCAAACTTTCATGCTAAAATCAAGCCTCAGTGCACAAAGTGAAAACTACCTCAAAGCAACTCTCAAAGTAGTAATAATATCGAATGTAAGAAACTCAAGCATAATCCCGCTGCAGCGGTAAAAATAACCGTCGCAGCAGCGGACGAGGAAATCCACGATTAGGCTAGAGTATATGAATTATATATCCTAGTGCGAGGTATATGCATATACGAGCATCCGCCTAAGATATGTATACTTACAAAGTCGTCATAGGCATCTTTGACGGCAGTGAGCGTGAGTACCCCGATTAGGGGTATAGCTGTGGTGACGGGGGTCAAGGAGGATATCGCGGGGATAAGTTGCAGTACCAGCAGGCACAGGAAGTAAAAGTTGGCGAGCCTTTGAAACTGCTCGAACAAATTCAGTGGCAGGAACGTCAGAACCGAATACTTGGACGTTTTGATGTAATTGTTCTGAAAATAAATAAATAAATGGTTAGTTTTTTTTTATAAAATTTGATTTGTTCGAGAAGGGACGAAGGAAAATGTAAACAGCTTATACTATTAGAAGTAGATAAAGTGAGTAGAAAAAATCAATATTTTTCGGTTTTTATGCTTCAAAGGGATGCTTTTTGGAATATAACAAAACGTGTGTTTCTTACCGCATAATTAAACTGCAAGTTGAATTCGCGATTATTCGCGCGAATTCGCCTTTCTGTCTCTGTAAGGATAGAAAAATCGAGATTATTATTCAATGTATACACGTGTACTGAAAAAAAATAGCATCAATTATAAGTATGTCTCATATAACAATCTGTACATAATTGACTGAGGATTTTTCTCTCGCAAACGAGGAAGCTATAATCGTCTGGGTTAATTGCTGCACTTCAGAGTGCGATTATATCACATATTTTTAGTGTCAAGAATATCGCACACAAATATGCCTCTTCCATCTCAAAAATAGATCAGACCTCTCGATATAAATATCGAATCGAGTTACGTCGCTAGCAGTAAAATTCAATTTTGCTGAACGCAAAACTGTCGACAGAAAATAAAAAATTCTGATGGATATGAAGTAAACCGTCTATATAATTCCTCCCGATGACACGAGGAATTTTCTCGACACGCAAACACCGCTTGTTTTCCTGAAGACGCTCGTCGTCTCAAACTCACATAATCTCTTCTATATACTGTCGCTGCATATACGTATAAACACCGAGTGTGCTTTGCAATTTTCTCGCGTATATAACGTGTACCGACAAGAAACTTCTGATGGTCTGGAAACGTGTTTTTGTTTATTCTAGAATTGCGAAAAGAAAACTTAATGTTGACAATTTTTTTTACGTTATTTTCATTAACGCCTGAGAAAATTATCCCGTTATTAGCTCAGGTCCTCGAGGATCTCGACTTCGGCGAAATTTTTCATTATCGAGTAAGCCGCTCCTCTGGCTTTTAATTAAAATCACTTTAATAAAATCTAATCTCAAGATTTACCTTCGAGATTAAAGTCCCGTGACGATCTAATTAAAAAAAAACGAAGAGTCGGGTGATAATACTATTAATAAAGTTCTTCGCGGAAATGAAGAATCTCGACCGCATCAAGTGACTGTATCGATCGAATCATAGCTGTGTGACTCGTTATACCTCTCGCAAATCAGAGTACATCAAGTGAATAAAAAAGTATACATGTATAGTATCGCTGTGTGAGATAATGCTAGTCAGATAATCGAGTGGAAAAAGTCTGGTGTCACCGAGAAAACGCGTAAATCCACTTGGCTAATGGCGGAGCAGGCGTCGTATACTATAGGTACAGGAGAGATTACCGAATCGCGGCGCATTCCATTTTGCGCGGAGGTCGGAGGTTTTACGCTCGCCTGATCTAAGCACTTTTTTCAAATTTTTGCCATCATTCGCGATGGCTTTAATTCTCGAAGTAAGAAAGTGTCTTTGGAATTTTTTAAAAATTAAATACTATTCTTAGCTATAATGTTCACTCTTGAAAAAACGCGCGATATTCAATTTCCAGACCTCAAAATAATACACTTTTTTGGGCCATGCGATAGTGTACTTAAAGATATCAATGTATCAAAATAATGACACTTTATCACTGAAATTTCTCGCTATCTGGATAAAAATCATAAACTTATAAATACAACAGTGCCGTTAAAAAATAAACTCGCTCGAATATTACACAACTCAATCTCAGTTTAATATCCAGCAAACAAAAAGAAAAAGCCTCCATCTAAAATCTTACTGCGCGAGTCTTCAGAAGTGGAGAAAAACCCAGTGCTGCGTCCGATGCACTCGGTGGGTGGTGGTGAGGTCTGGGGTATGGAGCTGGAGGACGTCGGCGTGGGTCTATACCTCGCGCCTTTCCAGACAACGAGTTTACCCAGAACTGTGAGGAGACTTTCGCGCAAAGTACTGTGTCGTCCACTTGCACCACCTAAGCTACTCGAAGAGTCGCGTTTAGACGAGCACAGCCCATCTGACGGCTCCTCGAGACCTTCCCGCGATGAACTTGCACCTAACATCAGCTGATTCTGGTGATGACTCGACTGCTGCTGTTGTTGATGCTGACTGTGGTGGTGATGGTGGTGGTGGTGACGCGAGTTCTTTAAATTTTTTTTATTATAGATATACGATTGAAGATAACGTGAGAATAGGCGATCGGATGCTTGAAGAGAATAATATTTTTGTTGAAGAGTGTTCCTTACGAAGTGAAATTATAAGTCAAAGCTGGACAGTTTTTAGTCCTCAGAATAGTCGTAAAAATAGGAAATAAATTTTAATCGTTTAAGTATAATTGTGAATATTCTTCTCGTTTACAATTTTCAATTCTTTCCAAACACCCATCGCCCACAAAACTACAAGAAAAAATCAAAAAGGCCGCTGCTGTACCGTTGTCCCAGGCTCACTATTTCCAGGGGACGCAGACGAGGCAAGACAACAAGCATCCTGTCGTTGAAGTCGTTGTCTTCTCCTCCTACTGGACTTGCGCTTCTGTTGAAGCTTTTTCCTTTTCCTCCTAGCACCTCGAGCACAACCAAGACCACTACTGGTTTCCTCCTCTTCCTCGTCGTCAAACTCATCCTCATCCTCCTCTTCATCTTCCTCGTCTCTCTGCTGCATCGTATCCAGAGTAAGTTCCGGTAACTTGGCCCGTGCGTCGATCCGCTTGCCAACTCCGCCGCCTCCGTTCGCTCCGGATGATGACCCCGTTGTCGTCGTTGTTGTCGTCGGCTCCTGATGATGATGATGATGATGATGATGATGAGATTTCTGTTGATGCGGCTTCTGCGTGGAAGCAGCCTTCGAGACGCCCTCGTCGCATCGCACCTGAATCGTAATGTTGTAGTTATAGAGAGCTGTTTTGTTTGAGTTTGTTGGAATCGATTTCGCTTTGGAGTTTTGTATTTACTCTTGAGCGACTTGCTGGATTTGAAGGAACTCGCTTTTGTTTGTATTAATGGAATCTACTATCCAGCGTAAAAAAACTTCTTCCACGAATCGATTCCACAACTACCTGGTAGAAAATTAAGCATTTTCGTTGGCTAACTTGTTAATCACATGGAAGCATTTTCGGTCAAAAACAATTTAATTAAGGGGCTCCGAAAGTCAATTAAAAATTCAAATTTCGCGCCACAATTGATAAAAACAAAATGACGAAAAACCAAGAGTTAGTTGCCCTCCGTTATGTAATTAAAAAATCGCATTTTTCAAGCTTTTCTGGGCTACATATTGTTGTAATAACTTGCAACTTTGTAAAATGATAGATAATTACATAACGGAGGGCAACTAAGTCTTGATTTTTCGTAATTTTGTTTTTATTAATTGTTACAAGTAAATTAATTGTTTTTTCGTCTGCTATTTTGTGGCGCGAAATTTGATTTTTTAATTAACTTTCGGACCCCCTTAATAAATATATGGTTATACTTATTACATATAAAGAACGGATAAGTTTCAATCTTCGTGGGATCACTTAATAAAAGCTTCAATTAATTATATTATAAACATGATTTTAAAAGGAATTGATGTAGAAAGTAGAGAAAATTGGTAGAAAATGCAAATGTAAGCATACATATTATGAATCATGATATTTTTATTATTGTGAATATATTATTATTATTATATACTGTTGCCTTCTAAATCTCTAATAATGTTTGCAACTTCCTTGGCTCCAGCCGCAAACCGCTCATCGTTTTCATCTTCATCATTGGCGTTGGCATCCTCTTCCCTTTGTAATTGATGATGTCTGTGCGTACAATAGGGTTCCAGGAATTTTAGCGCATCATAAACTTCTTTCTGATTTTCGCTCAAGGAGTTGGCATCTTTTAAATATTTTAAATGGATCCTCGAAAATTTGGCTCTTTTTTCCTCCCATCGGATCTTCACAGTATCCGCTGAAAGACAACTAAAGAATGTTTTTTAAGCATTTTCAACGGGACATCAATAATATTCGAACGTTATTTTTTTGCTTTTGAAACTGAAACAAAAATCGCGCCTATAATACGAAGAAATGACTTTCTATTAATAAGCTTTGCATATAATATTGGAAATCCACTAAAAACGTTACACGATATAACAAATCTTGATAATGTAATTGATTATACTGATACACCGATTTAATAATAATAATTCTATACACACTTGTTATATTTGTCCAGCGTGGCTAGTATAAATTATTCAAATATTCAGATAAACTGACGAAAAATTTTTTCCTCAGATCAGAATTCTTGTAGTTGATCCTTGTTATAAATGAATTTTGTTTGACTAACTCTTTCTATAATTGCATAATCAGGCTCGATAAAACAAATCCTTTTGAAAGAAAAATCCATTTTGTCAGTACAGGGTATACGTTCTGTACGCTGTGCTGAATATATGTTAGTTGAAAATTTCAATAAGTTTTGGCACGTCCAATGATACTATGATAATCATTCCATTTATACATGTGCCGCTTCATTTTTTTTCTTCCTTCAAGAAATGCCGCTTCATTCTCGTATAGCGTGACGTAATCAACCCTACTTAAACGTTTGTATATACCATTAAAAGCATAGTTCCCAATGTTGCCGTTTGTATGGCGATAAGGCTACCTACGTATACCTAAATGTGGCTATATATATATATATATATATATA
>UCOJ01001970.1:0-17733 GCA_900474305.1 Cecidostiba fungosa
CTTCGGCTCGTTCCAACTCGCCTTGACTCGTACTGCAAACTCCACACTCGGTCTAAAAAAGCCCACTTTACGCCCTTAGTACATAATATACTATTACAGCTTCAGTTATTCGTTAAAAAAAGTAAGGGTTAACGTATAACAAAGTATAACCGTGAAACAAATCACTCGATATCAAGCTCGGCTATATAATAACACCGAAAATCCATCAGGATCAAATGAATTGTATATAAGCCTGAGAAATGCACTATTTTGGTATTCCACGCGCAACAGAAACGCCGAGTAGTTCAAGGCGTTGCCGTATCAGCTGTATACGTCACGTAGTGCATACCAAGTATAATATTTCTCCAATACGTTCGCAAGAACTAAACAAACACAAATAAAGCCAGAGCATCAAATGTCTTTATATAATACTTTATCGTTTTTAATATAACACGAGAAGCGACATACCTATCCTTAAAAAATCGATAGATTTGCAATACAGATGTAGATTGGCTGTATAATATCGACGGCACAGGTGAAAAGGAGGCGGCCGCGTTTTAAATTCCTTTGAAGTCCCGCTGCTCGTGTGCAACCTCGAATATATTGGGACACGGCAATGCTATAACATTCGGCTTTGATCGTTTTCTCGGATATACGACGGCCTATCAATATACCGCGCGGCTAACTTTATTTTTTAAAACGCGTTGACTAAAAATTATAAAAAAAAAAAATATCCGTCGCAATTCGCTAACGTTCTCGCGTTATAGAATAGCGGTATAAAAGTGAGTGTCGCACGCGCGAGAATCGCAAGCATTACGGGCCATAAAATTCCAATAAATCGCCAAGAAAACCCCCGCGCACATTTCGTTAAAATATTCACATCCAATCCTCTCCCATATCCATCACGTTGTCTCTCGAATTCTCTCTGTCTCACGGCCTACCATATATATACCACTCGTCGCTTGTTGCATCGTGACGCGTATAAAGCGACGGCTCCAGAGCAAATTACTCACTTTGTCTCCCGGACATTTTCTCTTTCTCTCTCTCTCCTGCTCTTATCTGTAGGCTCTTCTCCTCACGGTTTTCCGACTACCTACCCCAGCCCTTTTTTTGCCCGCCTCTGCTTCTATTCGTCTCTCGAGCTTTTTTTTCGCATCGTCGTATTTTCTTCTCGCCAAGCGTGACTTCGGCGAGATGTTGAGGGTGATTCGTTATACGTGTCGAGGTGAGCTGCTGTGTGCCACTATACTCTGCGAATCCGCATATGCGATGCGCTTTCTCCGGTACAGAGCTCTGACTTGTATGTGGAATTAGGTGCAGGTGAAATATCTATCTCTCACTGGTGAATCTAATTTGTAGATGGGATTAGTAGTGACGACGCGTCGTGATGGGAAAATGGGGATTCGTGTTGCATGTATATGCGGAGCTCCAATATACCGAGATTCGAATGAACTTGATAAGTGTGTGCCATTTTTCGCTTGATTTACAACAAGCTCCTCGTGATTAATCTTGCAGCGTCAACTCAATTGGGGATGAGTAGCAGCGATAAACCTAATTATACCACTTCTTTCTATTCTTCAGCTCCAACGCAATAAACGACGTTTGACCTCCTACCATGTCACACACCCTCGCCATTAAGCTACACCCCCGACTCCAAGTGGTCTGCAATTAATCACATCTCTCTGCAGTGAGAGGAGCGAAGACGTCGCCGTACAATCTTATTATAAAGGAAAAATACTCTCCTCCTCATTCTTCCCACTTCATCGATCAATTATATAGTTCACATCGACGCGAGTCTTCCAATCCACTCAGCCGGTCATCACTTCTTCTTTTTTTATTTTCTTCGATATATAGTAGGAAAGAAAGAGCGAAAAAATGCGGACGCAAACAACAAAAGGGACGCCACTGCACTATAGGTTGTACATACCTATACGAGCACAATGCGCCAACGGCGAATCATTATCCGAATATCTCGTGTGTTTTCGCTCGCCGGAGCATTATTAATTCCGTTTTTTTTCCGGTTTTGTTTGGTCGACCGGAAAAGAGCGTTTGATATTGTTTTTTTTTTCTTTTTGTTTTTAATAATACGCTCGGCTTGTATATAGAGGCTAAATGGAAATTAATTTGGGAGATGAATCGTTTGTGGAAATAATAAAGTTAATTGATACATCTATACCGGAGGTTGTTTGTCGTCGTCGATGGCTTTTTGCGCGGGTTTATATTCATAGCTAAAGTGGTTTTTGATCTCCACTTTTCGAGCGGATAACTCTAGTTAGCAGAGAGAATTGAGTTTTTTGAATATCGTACTACGCGCTAAAAGTCTCGGCTAATTCTATTATCGTAAGCTCGGAAGAGTAAGTTATCGAAGCTTCGAATTTATATGGCATTCAGATCGAATGATATAATTATGTATCTGATTGCATTTACGAAATTGGTTATTGGTGCCGCCTTTACCCTTTTACTTGAATTTGATCTCACACCATATGAGTGCCGGTCCAGGATTCTTTGGAGAGGAGTATCTCAATAAAGGCTTTGATCGAGAAGGTTTAACGTTGAACAATTTATTAATAATAAAAACCAATTAGCAAACTGTTTCACAATACTTATATAAAATTGCGTGTATCGGTATGACGTGTCAAGGCTGTAATAGTGCTTTTAGTAAGCGCGACCAGTTCAGTCGAAAGTTCGACGCGAAGTAAACGTTATCCGGCGACGATCATCGCGTCTCCCGAGCTTGATGCGCGAAAATTAAAGGGAGAGGGATAATCCCCGCACGAAGTGACGCTATCGAGAATTCGAGAAAATTCTAGACGTGCGACTGTTGACCGTTGAATTTAAATAAATTTGGCGAATATTTAACGGCCTTGTATCGGCGCGAACAGTTATGACCTGCAAAAGTATGTTTCACTTGTTAAGTGTACGTTCCAATGAAACTAAAATCCTGAGGGCGCAAACGGAAAATCCATACTTGTAGGATCAAAGTACCGGAAAAGAGCTTCAATTTGAAAAAAGATCGTTAAAAATGGTCTTTTAGGTAACAAGTTCTCTGCGATTGAAAATAGCGAAAAATTATGAAAATTTTGGGATTTTTCGAAATCAAGTAATGCGTCTCTTTTTATGATTTTTCGCTAATTTCAATCGTAGAGAACTTTTCACCTAACCGACCAGTTTTAACGATCTTTTTTCAAATTGAAGCTCTTTTTCCGCACTTTCATCCTATAGTCATGGATTTTCCGTGTGTGCCCTCAGGAATTAAATACATGCACTTGAACAATGGTTACTTTTCGTTGAATTTGAAAAGACTGTGTCACAAAGCAGTTTTCTCGTGTTCCACTGATTTTTTTGTACATTGTATAACATAAAGAACAATAAAAATCATGGTAGGAAGGTGTGCTCGCTATTTGAAAATTCGCCAAATAATGACCCATAAAGCTGGCGAAAATAAAAAAATTTCCTCATATATATATGGTCCTTCATTTACAGCTCAATCGAAGTCGAACTATTTCCCGGTGTTGCAACGTTATAGGCCATCAAACGTAGTCACGACAAAAATAGCGCGTGCGCACGTGTGTACAATAAAAATAGTGTATAGGTACTTTTCGTAAATCAAATGTATAGTTTACGATCGATACAGCCGTTCCTCGCAACTGATGACGGTGGAAAACAAGTATATATACGTACATTCGCAAATCTTCTTGGACAACTTCAACAAAAAAATGCAGCGAGTTCTATCAGCCAGATTCACCAAATAAAAAGGGCATCAATAAAATCCTCCAACAGAAAAATGCTTGATAAGAAGGTAATGGCCGGAGTGACAGCGAAAGGCCTTTTTCGCTTAATGGAGTGATAAAAGAAAGCTATAATAGGAAGAAAAAAAAGCCGTCGCGCGCGGGGCTTGTTTGCTCCGGACGATTTTTGTTCTTTCGTCTCGCTGACGTCAGGGCTATATAGGTGTACACGTACTTCAGGGCTGGCCGCGATAAGGCTCTCGAATTTTCAAGCTCGAAAGAAAGCCACTTCGTTCATTATGCATATATAGATAGAGAGCCACCCTGTCCTTATTCCATACGTCCGACACCTTCGCGTAAATTTCGTGGTGTGTGTGTGTGTATATTATATTTTATGGAGGAACTTTTACGAGATCTTCGTTTGCATAAATTTATTAACGATGAGTATATAAGTACGTACGTCTATTATGTGGCATCGGATAAAGCTTATTTGAATTTTGCATTTGTATGGTTTGTTACGACTCTAATAAACTCAACAGACGTAGATGCGAGGAATCGGCATTGTAAAACATCTAATTTCGAGGGGTGCGACTGTGCAGCCTATATCGCTGTATAATATGAATACACTTGACTCTTTCGGGTGAAGAAATTTAATAAAGCCGTTTTTCATTTCGAATGCTTTTGCAGGGTGGAAAATTATTGCCCCGGAATGTTATATATAGTTACATACTTTTATTCGAGCTGACCGAATATTTCTTAAGGTTTTTCTCGCAAATCGATCTATATGGATCATTATTTTGATTCTGAAATTGTGCATTCTTCGTTCCATTTTCCTAAAACGCACTAGAAATCCATTACTCGGTGAGAAAAATTCCCGATAAACTAACGCATTTATACTGCAATTGTTCTTTTATGACGACGGATCGAATCATTTCCCAGCATCAAGATGAAAATTTTTTCTAAAATCTATTCCTTTTGATTGCCGCCTTCAACCCTCCACACCATATGTGCATTCGCTTATCTAGCCGCGGTTGTAAGCGATTTTTCATGCAAATTCCCGTTAATGGATACAATAACCGAACGTGCATATGTATTTGTATAAAGCGAAGCGAAATTCTGCAGTGTCACAATATAATCAGCTTTCTCGCTTGCGGCTTTTGATGAATTGAAAAATCGATTAATAGATTAGCCCGAATGAGAAGCCTTGTCTGGCCATATATGTATGCAAATTCTCGAGCTCACCTTTGCACGAGCGAGTGAATTTTCTTTCTTATATTCAATCAGTTTTATTTGCGGCTGGAAAAAGCTTATACTCGATCGAATTTTCACAGCTTGCAGTTTTACTGCATTGAACGCCATTTCAATATGAAAAATGTAAATAGAGTACAGAATTGCGCGGGGCAAAGGCAATTCTCGCGCGGAAGTTTATTCGATGCAGCTGTTATAGAGAAAACAATGCAATCATATCTGAATTGGTATAATGCGTTCGCAAATGAAATGATTAGTTTGCATTGTTTGAAATATTTCGTAACGCAATTATTCTTCATTATAGAGGGCTTCGCAACGAAATTTAAGTAATTGTCACAAGAAGAATCAACTCACCTGCGCATGTAGTGGTACTTGAAGACAACGATGATTACAAGTATATTGGCAGTCATGGCGAGAATGATGACCGGTACGTAGAGGCCAATCAGCAGGTAATTGGTCTCGCTGTTAAAGTCATCGTAGAAACCCCGCAAAATCTCCGACATCTGTTTCATGTCGAGGCTGTTGTTATTGGCATTGTCCAGTTTCGGCGGCATAACCGCCGACGTAGCCGCTAACGCAGTTGCAGCCATCTTCAGTCTCGGTTCAGTTTTTCGTTTGAAGCTACCGCGGCCGCAGTAGATGTCGATTCCGCGGCCAATTCATCGGGCCTATTTTCTGCGGAAAATGACGAAAGAATTAGGTCGTGGAAGCAGGATAAGAAGAGATTTAAATTTCAGGGTATGGGCGCGAAAGGGGCTTAAATGGATTTTTCTGCAAGTGGGCTGGCATTTTTTTATCTTTCCAAGCTACTGCAGCTGGCGGAATTTAATGTATGGCATCGGAGTCGGTGCACATTTATTTTTTTTTAAATAATATATAAGCTTCAGTGTGCTGAATATAAAAATATGAAGAACTGACGTTTGATTTACATTTTTCGCGATAATCTTGAAGGAATAATAAATGAGTGATGGAATATGTTAGTTGTAACATTTTTTTACTTTCAGTTCTGCACTGCTTGATTTGCATCCATAGCGCTATTCCGTAACTATACTAGTTTAATCACTCTACAGTTTAATACTCTACTTACATCACATAGCTTCTAACGTTTTATCTTATCTGGATCAGTGGAACGTGACGTGGATGGCAATTTAAATAGAATATTATTTTCTATATATTATATTCTTATCCGAAAACCCCATCTAGGTAAAACGGATTGAAGGGAAAAAAAGTATGAAAAAGCTGTCTAATCAGCAGAATACCGGAAGTAAACAGAGCGAGTCGATTTCCTTGTATCCGTCGTTTCTTCCCACTATCTGGCTTTAAATTGTCTGCTAAACGACTTAAAACTTCGTTAATGACTGTTACAATTGAATGGTGCGCAAGACTGAAACTAATGCTATTCTCGAGAAAGCGAGCAATCCTTCCGTTGCAGAAGTCGCTCTTAGGATCATTATTAAGAAAACGGATAAGATTGCACTTAATCTGAAGTGCGCCAGAAGCTCGAGCAAAAGTTCTCTTGTACATATAAATAGATTATTCGAACATGATTTTATATTTATTTTAATGAAGTTTGTTTTGATTCTTTCGAGCCGTCAAGACCTGCAAAATGAGGTAAGTAGACCTTTGGTATAATGATGTTTAACAGGCGAATAAAGAAAATACAGTGTATTTATTTTCAAGTAATGCCGTTTCCTCGACTTTTGTATGAAGTGAAATCCTTTCGTAATTCTGCTTTTCTATTCTATCTGCATTAAAGTGTTCTTTGAAGTGTTTTCACGTTGGCGTAAGCTCTCATGTGATTTTTTATTTTTTTAGATCCCTACTCGAACAAGATATGATTACGCTTATACTATATGTATACTATTATAATTCATGCGAATGCTTTATACTCTTTTTACGTCATGCGGCCCGTAAAACTCGAACCATATTTTGCGCTTTTTAGTATAACGCGGGAGTCTTGCTGCCTTTTAAATTCACAATACTGCTTGTAAGCAAGAAAGGAAGGTTTCAACTGCATCATGATATGCCATTGTTACGTATATAAGGATATAAAAGAGTAAAATTTAAAATTTTATTTTACGTTGACGATTCCCGTACTAGTACACCAAGTATACAGAAACAAATTTTGAAAATATCCGGGTAACGGACCGACACGCCGTCTGTTCGACTACGTGAAGTCGTTTCATATACATTAGGTACTTATTTCTCGAGCGCTGTATAGTGTTCCTCGTTAAAATTTAGTGTAAAACGTTTTTGGCCTTAAAACTTGGAGTTTGATCACCCGTAGTTAAAGTTGAATTTTACAGAGGATGTATTAAAATAAAACAAAAACTAGATGAATCTCTAAGAAAATAATGTATTATTGTATAAAACATTAAATTGCGTTCTAAAAGAGAGAAAGAGGTACGACGGATAAGATAAATTTCATCCGAGATACCCTATTTTCTTTTAAATTTATAGTTTGCGGAAATACGCAACGAATTTGATAGCCAACGCAGGCCAAGAATTTTAAAGCATTTCATTCGGAGCTTTACTCGCACAGTTTTCTATTATATGCTTTAAAAAGAAGTTGAAAATATAAGCATCAGCAATACAATTTAATAAGCCCATAAATATATAAACAACTGTTTTTCGTGGAGCATCATAAGGCGAATCTTTACACTAATTGAAAAACTTATTACCTCGCTTAGTACACCTGTAGATTACACAAGGCAGTAAGCAATTTAGTTGGTTTAACTCCCTGCAGAATGTCACTGCAGTTACGGCGACATGATCATTACTTCAAGAACCATCGTTTTGACTTTAGTTATTTCATTTATTTATATAGCTTTACTTTAACCTACTTCTTTTCTACGTTTGTTTTAACGTTGCGTGATCTACGAAGGTAAACAAATGTTAAATTATGATGAGTTATTTATTAAAAACCATGTTAAATTCCACGAAAAAAAAGAAGTTAGTTAAGAGAATTTCACGACGACTCACTCTGACACCGTCTTTAAATATTATTTAAAATAACGATCCTGTCGACAATAAATGAATAATCTCTGATGGTATTCATCAGCAGTCACCCTTTCACCCGCTTTTGCTAATTAGCAATCAAGTGCCTTGCCTGTTGGAGATTCCGATATGCTATCAATCTACAGGCTTTACGTAATGCCGTCTAAGATCCGATCAAATGTTCGATAATTAGTCTGTCATTCAGATCACATTCGAACTTATATAATACAACGGATGACCTTAGCTAAATTGAACTCGCAATACACATGCGGTGTATACGTCATAGCTTTGTAAGGACACACCTTTTAGTCTAACAGAAGCATCAATTCAGCTTCGCGAATGTATAAAAGAATTCTATTTCTCAAATTTCTCGCTGAAACAATTCCGACAAACAACAACTCACCAACCGCACGTCGATTCATCTTACTTACCGCCACCGCGCACACGTCCGATCCAGTGTCGCGGAAGTTGACACTAGGCATATAGTATATAGGTAATTCGCGTTTCACATAGCGAGAGTCAAATGGAATTAAAATGGCATGAAAAATCGATCATGGTCACAGCGAATGTGTTTTGGAGCTTCATTATACCACGACTCATACATTTGCCTCTCGTCGCATTGTCAACCGTAAACATCATCCCCGTCAGAGAGGTATATACACACACCCATGCACTGAGAGAAAAAAAAACGAGGGACTCGCTTCCGACACGTCATCATCCCCTCGTCAGCTGCAAAAGTGATGTATGATGATTTTGCGTGCGACCAATCAATTTTTCCGCCTGCCATGCTTCTTTCTGTCGTTAGAGAAAAAACACCCTTGCGGTCGCGTTTTTTTTCTCCCTTTTTTTTTCACGTTGCGACGAAAAACATCGTTTGCCAGCGAGGAAATGGAAGTCTCTGAAGGCTCGAGTGCGAATTCATTCTCTTTGGAATCTGAAGGTGAAGTGCCAGTTGACGAAGGCTTTCAATTTCAAGTGCGTGCACGATTAATTGCTGGCAAGGGTTTTTCAAAATTAAATGTCACGATTCTCGGTTAGTTAGCGAAGCTCTTTGACAGAAGTGTAGGAAAATAGTTAACCGGGGTTTGATAAGTGAAAGTGTTTCAATCACTGCACGCAATTCCAAATATGCTTTAGTGATTGTCCCTGAATCTCGCTTACCAAATGTTCCAAAAGCAGTGTTTCAAATTCCTAACACACCCACTAATTCCTATTACTGGAAAGTCCAAAACTAGAAAGTAAAGACGACAATTCCGCAGCTCATTCCCCCAGTACACAGCGTCCAATTAGAGATCCGACTATTACAATAGAAAGCCGCAATAGCCACCAGAGCTTCGATTGGCGACCAATGGTTCGATAAAATTTAATTATACCGGCGAATTAAATCAAGAAGCCGAGAGGCACATTGTGTAGCTGAGAAAACTCAAGACAAATAAGCTCGAGCTGCTGGTGAGAGTTAGATAGCGGTGCTGACCCACGTCTTGTGTCGGTTCGGTTGATGCTTCTAAAGCTGTTGGAGGAGGAGGAGGAAATCGATACATCCAGAACTTCTGCGTCGTTGCATTTCCTTGTGCGCGTGGACTGCTAATGAAAGAAGAGTTATCTGGGGTGACTGAGCGATCGAGGTGAGCATCGGAGAAATGGGCAGCTAATGCTTTTTACGTTACGAATTGGGGCAACGTATTATACGTGAAACTTATACCGAGTGAGGATGCGGTTTGCTCTTTCGCTTCGACGAGCGGATGTATACTCGCGGGTTAAGCGAGACGTTGAATATTTTATTTTTTGGAGTCTACAGTACAACACACGAGTTGTATGTGTGTTTGACGTTTACTTTGAGGGAGTTTGACGTTTATACTTCGAGGGAGTTTGACATTTTTCTCGCTACTAAACTAGTGCAAATGAATTAGGTTTTTATGTTTTTTATTGCTAATTCACGAAGTAGAGTTTGTTATAGAGCCTTGTGAATTACGGTAGACTGAATAAGAATCATACATCCTAATATCAAACAATTCAACAAGTTTCAATAACTTTAGAGGTTAAATGTGCTGTAAAATTCCTAGATTAGTGCAACTTTTCCATATTTATAAAGACTCTGTGTAAAATGATCTAAACGAAAAAGTTAATACCTTACTTCCTTACCCTCTGATTCCAAAAATCTAACTGATATTGTGAGTTATGTTGAGAGCTACACCATGTTCAATAGTCCTCCAAATCCTACTCCAAAAAAAAGATATTAGTCATTCTATTCATTCTCTAATTGGTTGTTTGGCCAACGAATGAGACAGATCTAAGTCTAGCTCAAAAAGTAAAAATTGAGAAGATATGACCACAAAAACGCGCGATTCTGTTTTAGAAAATCTTCAAAAATCAAACCCATCAACAATACCTCTATTACGAAATGGTGATCGATGTATAGAAGCTCTCGCTCGCCCACACTTGGTTTGTTATCTCTCATAGCCGAGAGAATTCCATCGGCACTATTTGCAGCTCTTGCGAGTTTCATTCAGACTAGTGCATACAATCATAGAGCACGTAATGGATTCAAAAGCTCGCCCCGAATCAAACAACATTAATCGCCTTGGTCAGCGGATTACACAGCGCAGGTGCGCCAACATGTTATCTTTCTTGATGCTTCAAGAGAAAGAGAGATAGATAGATAGTGATCGAGAGAGAGGGGGGGAGAGGAATCACATATGGGTGGGGTCTTAAGTGGATGACTGTCAAATTCGGGGGAGAAGCTTGAGAGCTGTAGTTCTAGAGGGATATTTTTCAGTTTATTCATGATGATGATAATCCTAAGGTGAAAAGGACTCTGGATGAGGCAATTTATATTTCTCTTTGAGGAACTTCCCGGATAAGGGATTTGTGAATCTTGTAATTTGGTAGTGTGTTAGTGAATGTTGCGGTGCAGGTGGTTTTTAGGTTATTCAGGAGCATGAGTTGCGATACCTCTCTGTAGAAATGTCATGCAGTTGAATTATGCACAGATTTAGCTATGCTTCATAAGCGGTTGAAAAGCTTGCTTGTCTTGTGAATCTGAATGTTAAATATTTAGATTTTGCGAAATCATTATTTTTAATGTTTTTAATAATATCGTTCAGTTTCTGCCACACAGGAAAATATCAACTGAATATTTCGTATTTTCAATGTATGTAGAATTGTATGAAGGTCAGGCATATCTTGAGCAGAAACTGGACACAATGCTGTGCATGCTGTAATATCAAAATTCTAACGTGGCATTCAACCGTGCATACCTCCCTGGATGTCGAAACCAGACGCACGTAAATTTTAGACTGCTTATTAGGTATGAGGTCACGTTTTCGAGGCACCGACGGTGTGGAAAAACATGTAGTCAAAGAATAAGGAAAGGTAAGACTTACTTAGTTTGAGGATATTCAATAAAATCGTGACATAATTTTATTGTGGTAAATATAGATATTGCGAAGATCCGGCTTGAATGTTATCTGCGTTCTTATACACACATACTTTTTTGTCTGCATACACAACGAGTTATGCACAGATGGATTGAACGATTCATAAATGTGGATCGATATCCTCTTTTGTTTTAAGAAAGTATTTTCGTTTTCGGTACAACAGCTGATAAAGCATGTCAAGTATAGGTTTTCTAAGATAAACGGAATTTGCTTGCATGTAAAATGTTAGTACTCGAGAACGCAAAGTAAAAAAAATACTATCCCAGTTCTCGGGTTACCATTTATTCAGATATATTCAAACTCAATTACCCTTGTGTACTTGAAAACCATCGATCGTCAATTCATAAGTTTTGAGTGGGCTATATCAATCGACGTTAAAATTCATTTAAATTCATTTCCAGTTAACGGACTTTCACTCGAAGTGGAAAAAACTCTTTAAATCACCGATTTTATAAAACCAATAAAGTTGAATTAGTTGATTGCACGTTGTTTGACTTCAATACCTGCGTTTGATTAATTGGTTTGATAAAAATTCACTTTGATTTTCAAGAGGCGAAACTAAAAACAATATCAAAGCTCGTCCTCTTCCTACAACACACAAAGTTCGCCACCGCCTAGATCCACCTGAAACTATCTATACGAAGAGAAAAAGTAGTTCTAATCCTCAACTTCCTTCCAAAGACAATTTCCCCTTAGGGTGGATAGAGACCAGAAGCTGAAAGCAGCAACTAACTCTAGCTCGGCCACTTATACGGTAATTCCTGAGTGTGGAAATTCCAAGCACTCGTGAGTGAAAACAGGAGGCGAATCGCGCGCTCAGGAAAGTGAATGGGACAGTGTGCGACAACGCGCGCTTGCGGCGAACTTTGGTAATTTCCTCGCGCCTGAGGGAAGCGGCTTTTCCGTCTCTTCATTACTATCACTCGTAATTTATCGTCGCAGAAACGAGTCTCCGACCATGGATCTTTCATTATATGCGTTACATTATTATCTTCCTCAATTTTCGAGAGCGACAGCTAATATTTTCAGGGATCCAGTTTGTAAAATTTTCTTTTTCAACGTGACGTCAAGCTGCCACTTTGTTTAACAATTTTCGTTCGGGATTATAGTAACAAGGTTAAATCCTCGGGAAATCGTTTTAGAGAGCGGTAAACTAGTTTTACTTTAATGGCCGTAATGACGCAACAAGAGAGAGCCCGCGCACGTATACATTTACGCGTCGTCTAAAATTGTTCCAGATGCTCGGGAACTTCACTGACACTTGCTCTTGTTTGCGACCTCATATGACAAGGCTGATCAGCTAATATTAAATCATGCGTGCACACCATAATATACTGTTTTCAAGCTACCTACAGCTATTTGTACAGATGAAAGACTTAGAATTTAATACCCATTGTCGAGGTGACTGTGAAGCATCGTCAGAATTATGGAAGTATTTTTCATCGCGGTGAGTATGAATAGTTCAACTTCTTCATAAGATGAAGTATTATAGTGATTCTACTTTGATGAAAATATGATGACGCCGCGGTGTAGTGAAACATCGGAAAACTTTGCAGCGTTCATTATATATAACGAGCTGTTCTCAAGAGAATTCGTCCGGGAACGCTTTATATAACTCTCTTTTTCTCCTTTATACCATCATGTTATATATTTTGCCACAAAAGAACATTCGCGCGTGGGAGTAATGCATTGGTGAGAATTAATTTACAACATTCAAGGGAAAATATGTAAAATAGTCAAACAGTAATGAATAATTCAATAATTGTCATCTATATATCTTCTATTTGACAATATTTATTAGTACATCTGCTTGATTGCGTAAAACGATTTTCACTTGATAATTGATTTAATCCAGACTATTATTCTGGTAAATGCGATTATGTTGAAATTGAATTTTAATCTCTCAGTTCAAAGTAAATATTAAATGTAGTTAAGTATGCGACTTCATTATACGTAGATACGTAGAATATTAATATAAATCAATAGTGAAATTGGTAAAATTTAATACCTATTCAATATTAATCTAATATTGATATTCAGCGCGTTTCAACTTCTGTTGTGCTATACTTGTGAAGATTATATACATATAGGTCAGAGAATTATTCGTAAGAACTACTTTGTAACATAAATTATTTTATTCTTCTGATTTAATTGTCTAAATTATTGCTATTGAAAAATTGTTTAAGCCAGCATTAACATGAGTAACCCTGCATTATTCCTTGCAATAATTTTTTATTCTACTATTATTCATGAACGTCTATGCAGTCCACTTGGATGGTTATTATTCATCGTCAGGCAGGGTAGTTTATACTTTTTTTTATTATATGCTTCCTCACCTCACTGTGCGTCTAAAATGATTAAGACTTAATTTGAAAAATGATCTGCAGGCTAAGCAAGAATAATGCAGTAAATTAAAATTGCACCCGTTAAAATCAGCTGAGCGCGTATTATAATTATTCAGCGGAACGAAAGTATCTTGCGTTTGTGGTTTTGCTCTCGACTGAGAAATTAATTAAACACGCGCTGATTCAGGCCTATTTTATTATGCATCAGTAAATTATACGGCTGGTGATGTGTTAATTGAAATATTAGATTAGTCGATCGAATTATTGCTAATAGGGATGTTCATTTATTTGTTTTAGCATGCTATACCCAAATATTAAAAATATCGTTTTCAATTAGAACGCAATTGTACCTTATGGAAACATTAATTACTCTAATCTTAATTTGTTTCATCTAACCATCGTATTATAAAACTTGAATTAATACAGCTTAGGAATGCTCAATATGGACTTTAGATTTATCAGCAGTTGAGCTTCTATTATAGACGTGATCGAGGACGCTTACGGAAGACAAGTAATAGTTTGCGTAGATCGATTCGCGATATAGAATTACGGTTAATTTAAGTGATATTGCTGCAGAATACGTGTCTGCGGTTAGTACCAACATTACCCACGAGTATTGCGTTCAACAATTCAATTCAGTTCAATTTCCGACTCGTGCTACTAAAATATAAAAATGTAATAATAAACTGAATAGGCTTCCAATATCCGAAAATTAATCGTTAAAATTCAATGAATGCGAAATTTCGATTCACCGGTTTCGAGTATACACTCATGCTAAAGTGACACCAGACTTTACACAAAGTGCATTCAAAACACAGCAACCCAACGCATCGCATTTATATCCAATGAAACCATCAGAAATGTCAAAGTGATCGCGACAGCCAATTGTCACATTCGATGTAGCGAATAATTCAGCAAGACATCGAACAAAATCGGATAATACAAACTCACTTGAAAAGTTCTGTCAGCATCCGAGCATTCCATGCTTCTCCGTCATGGTATCACTCTTATACACCACTTATTTCCTCCAACACCAAAAAGCACAACGACACAGTCAGCTCCTCAGAAACTAGTCCACCGCATCTCATAAAGCCTCTCCTCCTGATACTTAATACACGCGAACGATCAGCACATTGATAATCGATTAAATTTTAAGAGTATTAACAATATATACTACTTCACTTCGTAAAATCGTTCGTTACATGTAAAACAAAAAAAAAACTAGATTTTTTTTCGCGCGCGCACTGATATACGTATAAGACGATCAGAGCGGCCGGCGACGGGAGAAAAGTTTACGCGGGAAGTTGAGCGCGAACTGGCGCCTACGTCTGCCATTGTGCGCTGGCTCGACTCCCGCCGATGTCAGTACGCAGGCGTCGTCGTACATGTTAGGGTGGGAAAAGAGAGAGAGAGAGAGTGAGAGTATATCACATACATACACGTATTCTTACTCGAGATCACGTGCCGGACGCCGTAGGTTTTTATTGTTTCTGCAGCGCAGCCCCTTTTGTTTATTGCCTCTTTTTTGAGATGCTTTTTTTAGGAGGTGCGGATGCGTGTCGATGTCGTTGAGACTCTGGTTTCTTGTTGATGCGAGTGTGTACGTGATTCTTCTCTTCTTGAAACTTGTCTATTTTTGGGATGCTTATTTTCAGGCGTCAAAAAGAATCGCTGCTGGCGGTATATAGCTGGCTTCGCGAAATTTCTTGTTTGTTATTGCGATTGTGCGTCTTTATAGCTGCGTAAAGATAATTGAAGGTACACACCCGGTTGAAACAATTCATATGATTTTAATATATGTTAAAATTATGGAAATTTATCATATGATTTTATGGTCTCAAATCATGTGTTAAATCATACGATAAAGTCATATAATAAAAACACATTAATAATTTCGCTTTATTTTCTATAATATGGACATATGACCTATTTTTGGTGTTATTATCCACATGTTACTACCAATAATGGCCACCAAATATAATAATAGTGTTGTTTTAACAGCGAGGGAAATTATTAATGTGTTTTTATTATATGATTTTAACACATGATGATTTGAGATCATAAAATCATATGATAATAATTACATAATTTTAAGATGTGTTAAAAATCATATGAATTGTTTCAACGCACATACATGTCCATTATGCATTGAACCAGTGAAGTTTGCTTTTATTACTATTTCCATCGTGTGCATACAGACGTTTAAAAGAAAATATAATAGCTATAATACTTGAATCCTCGCTGTTGACCTCATCAGTACGATCAAATACCTCAAAGGGTCTGTTTCGTTTGTTAGACCCGCACGCGTACCTATAGCGGATTTCCTGCTCGGCTGTGCTCTTAATGTCGTTATCTCGTATTCCATTCTGTGTGTGTGTGTGTGTGTGTGTGTGTGTGTGTGTGTGTGTGTGTGTGTGTGTGTAATCGAAGGGCTGAGCAAATCAACAAATCAAGGATCCGGCACTTGACCTTCCGATCCGCAGCCAATGCGAATCCATTGAACGAAAATCCCGCGTGTATAGTTCTTATTGGCGGTTTAATTAAACCTTTTCCAAGAATCCTGTTTTGATTTTCATCAGTTTTTCAGCTTTTTGCTTTTTACTTATTTTGAATTCCTGTAAATGTTTATTTTCTCTGACGCACACGTTCGTCTATATTATTGTCAATTTTTCAGAAGTACCGCGCAACTTTCAATTTTTTTCTTTCTTCACTTGAATCGCGCGCGTTAAAGCTCTTTGCGGAAATTAAAGTGTCTCTTGCAGGTTCCGTTTTAAATTTTAAATAACTCTTGCTTTTATAACGCTCACTCTGAATCGCTTGGAAATCCTCGTTCATCTCTTTAATAATAAACAAAGCTCTCATCATTTCAGTTGTAATTGGTGGAAATTGCATTATAGCCGCACTTTCAATCAGTTAACTGGAGCGTTATTGTGTTACCGACCACCATTCTTCGCATTCTTATAATTCTATATCGAGTATTCTTATTAAAGTGATCCATTATTCCAGAGCTGTTCATAATTTTTCTTGGTAATGTTTACAATCATTTTTTTTATGAATTACTAATTGGATACTGTACTATATAACACTTCTTTACGATTTTATTTATACATATATACGTATACCTATTTATTTTGTGAATCATCCGTCCAAGAAATTTTAACGAAACGTTTGATTTATTTTAACGATCTAGTTTTTAGTTATATTCTTTTTACAAAGTTTCAGTATTGACTTGTTTTCAATCTTTTTTACGGATAACAGATTTACAAAAAACACGTCGTTAAAATAAAAGATCAGGTTTTTGTCGAGATCCGAATCCATGTACCAATCTCTTCCGTACAAAAGCACAATCGCTTCTACTTCCGGCTCTCAAATGAGTTCTCGGATTGCACAGGCTCGCTCGCTCTCTCTTTCAACCCTCTAACTTCCCAGTCTATAATACGCGATATCTTCGAGGACTGAGAGAGGAGAAACTCATTTCCCGATCAATAATAAAAGCCGCCGCGTGTAAACTGACACCTACGAACTTACATCAACTGCCATCGGCGATCTCTCTCTCTCTCTCGTGCACATCAGGCTTCGTCTCTCCTTCGCTCTTACTTGCACAATCTTTTTCAGCCGGGTTCCTTGGCCTCTGTGTATATGTTTTCAAAGAGCCACACACGTGTCCGCATCCGTACATTATACTTATCTGGCTTGAGCTTTCTTAATTAAAGCTCCGCCGGATTCGGCCTGGTGTACAGAGGAAATGTTTTTAATTTTGGCTCTCTAGCACTCTGTAGCGTACACGTTATTGCATCTGATTGATTACTGATGGTGGAAAAATCCGATCTCAATTGAGCAATGAATATTTTTTCGAGACAAAATAAATTTGACGATGCATCAGTCATTTGTACCTAGAAACAAAATAACAAGATGATGCAGACTTCCCGCGAAAAAATTTACGTCCGGCTCGACGTCGGCCCAGTACTGCGAGCCGATATACCGACGTCGGCCCAATAC
>UCOJ01001971.1:0-17652 GCA_900474305.1 Cecidostiba fungosa
AGGTCTGGGCAGGCGCGCCTGGCCAGGCCCTGATGTAACGTAAGGGAAGCCGTAGGATTTTTTTACTCGGGATGCTGTATGTCATAATTTTCAACAAACAGAAATTATTATTCAGACTGTAAAAGTCAAGATGGTGTTTATGAAGCTTTTGAAAACACTTTATAAAGACTTCAATAAGAAAGAAAATAAAAAATCCATAAATTAAGGAACCAGTTTTGTTTGGGTAAATTGGCTTAAACGTTGAAAAAAGGATTTGTGATTCATGAACTGTATTATGTAAAGAAAATGTTCCATAACTCATTGAATCATCGTTAAAATTTAAGTTCTTGATGCCAACGAAATTGTAATTGTTCTATATATACCATATTGCATACCAAATTTTAAGAAAACTTTATCTGACTGAGTAAGAACATCTTCTAAAGCAGCATGTTTGTAAAAGATCGTTTATATCTATATTGTTCAGTACAAAATCTCCTTTTTGCATACTAATTTTTTATTGACATACTCATTTGCTTAATGTTTATATTTATAATTTATTATAAACTTTAGAATTGCACAAAAAATTTTGTTCAGTTTGGTAATGATTTGAGAAAGGGTTAAAAGGAAACCAATTGGCCGCAAACAGATTCAACCATCAGCCTAGTGAAATCATTTCACGTAAAACTAACACATTCAAAAGCTTTCTACACATAATGATTTATAATTAATAAGCGTCTAAAATATTATATAAATACCAATGATGGACACGCTTGGCAACCTTCTATTCTATGATTTGAAAACTGGTCTTTTGCAGTTTTATATTATGAAGGAAAGTAGATGAAATCATGCAAGAGCAAGCTTCAAAGCTTTAAAGACCCTTTTTTGACAAGAAGTAAATCCACTGGGTTGTACCGATTACACGCGCATGTTGCCAAAAGTTATAGCCTAATAAAAATAATATTTAATTATTATGCTAACAGCATTTTTTTCATTCAACACTGTATTAATAACTCGTAAATTTGATATACATATGTAGATTATTTTATTTTCAAAGTAGTTTTGGTAAAAATTAATGCATTTGCATTGTATACTGTATAAAATTGACTGTGATTTCTAAAGTTCTAAAGAACAATCATTCTCCATTTTCTTTACGCCCTCAAATTGTCCATCTGTTCACTAAAGACGCCGAACACTTGTTCTAGTATTGTAAGGCATATGCCGTGGGCGTTGTGTCAGTATATATACAGTCTACACGCAGGGTCAAACAAAGGAGAGCGGGCGGAGTCTCTTCGATCGCGAATTGCGCATGCGTTTTCGTAAAAAATCTTTTCATTGCTTTCATTTATCGATGGGCTTTATAGATCGACTTGTGTAGCACCAAAAGCTTGTTAACGGACGAAAAAAACATCCTTTTTAAAAATGTCGTTTTTTGTCGTTGCGTACGTAATCACCGACTAAACTATTACAGGAGGTATTTTCTATTTTATAATGATAAAATCAGATTTTTATTTTAAAAAACCTCTCTGTTTACAATAAGTCTGCAATATTATACATAAGTGTATACTTAACACCGCCTAAATTGCCCTATAAAAAATTAACTTTTACATAAAGAACATATTACTTTTATCCTTGCCACTTGTACATCCAGCGTGTCACGCATCCGCTTCTGATGCCGCGAGCATTCCCTCTCGTATATAATACACTCGCCGGCCATTTTGTCTGACAGCCTTATAACGTGTTCTCCCCGACAAGCGATGCGTGCGCGTATGCACATCCGCGTGTGTATGGGTAGGTAATACTACTTACAGCCTAGAAAGCCAACCTCTCTCTCATCTTCTCTCAACCTCCCTCCCGTCGTCGTTGCCCTCACTCGTGCGCGGTTGTAAGTAATTCTATACGATGAAGGGGACACATCATATATAACGCGCGTGGGCTACTGGCTTATTTTATATATATAGATGTATATGCATGCGCTCTCATCTCATCTCTCGCTGTGCTTTTATTACACGTGCATGCGTGAATCGTCGTTTGCGCCTCGTTGAGTGTATATAATCAGATAGGTTTAGGTTCGTTAGAGTTGAGCGAGCCTGCGCGACGACGAAGGCAACGTGGCGGGTGTATAACGCCTGAGATGCATGCGGTGGCAGATGCATGTACAAACTGACGAGGCTCGTTTCTTAAAAGTGCAGTTAACGAGGCTTCCGGGAACGAACAAGTACTGCGTGCTTTTCTTTTAAGCTCATCGGAATGTAAATAGTAAAATTGTATTTTATGCGATACGAACAATTTTAGCTGTGCTGAGACATCGAGGCTTCGTAGAAATTAGTACGAAAGAAGCTAATTTTGAAAAACATAGTATCAATTTAGATGTCGCCAATTCGTTTGGCCGATTCGGCGTGATGCTGCAGTCGATTCGATTCCAAGTACCGCCGCGACCTCTGTTCTTTCTTCTTTCACAGAAGTATCGGCCAAGAAACTCAGTAAATTATCCAAGTTGGACGAGTTAAGGCGCCGTAGAATCTAAAACGACCTCTTTAATCGCCTCTCGTTCGATACGGATCGAGTAGCTTGATTGCAATAAAGTGTTGGTATCGAAGAAGCTTAAATGCCGCTGACATGCCGACGACATCTTCGTGCGAATAAAATAAGACGAAGGTAGTAGATTAAGCTTTTTGTATTTGCAATCCTATATTTGGAAACATACTCTTGTTGTATTGGCGCGGCGGGACCAAATATATGACTGCACGAAAAAATAGTCAGCATACCGTCTGTTTAACACCATGATTTTCATCATTATTTCAATGAGTTTTTACATTGCTTACAATATATTCTGACTAAATCGGTAAATTAAATAATTAAAAAAAAACATACTTTTTTAATGCTCAAATAATGCGGCACTATATCGTGTCTTGTTCTTGTCGTAAAGACAAGGTTTCGGGGCAGGTGAGAGTTCTGATCGGTAAACTTAAGCGCGGAAGAATTTCTCGATGTTTTTACTTCAATCAATATATAGAACACTCAAACCAAATCAATGGTAATAATTGCTGATAAGCATACATACGCGGTGAAGAAACAAATAAAGTCTGACGCCAAAAAGTATTATCAAAAACTCTTATTACAAAATATCACGAGAGAGCTGGTGCAGACAGCGGTATATATACGCATATGCATCAGCGACGACACCGCATCAGACGCTCGCGCCTTCTCTCTCGCGCTCCGAATTAATCATTTCAGCAGCTGGCTGTCGCATTAGCGACAGCGGATAAGACAAATGAACGTCGTGGAGCTTGTTAGGACGTAATCCGAGCGATGTGTCTCTCTGATGCTCGAGGGCGCGTCTCTCTCTCTCACTCACTCACTCACTCACTCAGTCAGTCTTTCATTTCACTCCCACCCATCCAGTCGGGTCGATTCGGTCTTTCTGTCGCGCGGCGCGTCGCCGTCATCCGGGAGATTAGATTGCGGAGAGGAGGGTGCGCCGCCGCGGGGAGGCCCAGGCAGAAAGACAGGAGGTGGCGCCATTTTGCTGCTGCTGATTTTACTCTGAAAGCGGGTGTCTTTTGTTTATCGAGACATCCAGCTATCGAGCAAAGTGGAAAACCGCGGCTTGATGGGGCTGCGGGATTTGAGTGTTCTTCTTTTATGTTTCGATGAGAACACGAGCTGAGTGCGTTTATCAAAGATTTTTTACTTTCGCAAAGTCGTATGAAGCTTAACGCATTTTTACTTCAGAATGTCTCGGTAAACTCTCGCATGTCACTTCAAATTTTATAGAGTCGTATTTTGTTTTCATTGATTTATACTACTTAATTTACTTGTGCTACTTACAATTAGCGAATTCAACGAATGTTTGTAAAAAAAGATTGGGAAAATCGAAAAATAAAGTTAAAAAGTAATATACACTTTGTATATTAAAAAGGCACTATATACGGAAATCTATGAAATTTCAATTAAAACGCCATACTGCAGCACCGTTCCGAAAAGCTTAAATTCATTAGTCAGCCCACCCGAGCCAGCAATAGGATCATTTCCCGGCGTCGCATAAAAGTAATTTGCAAACAGCAGCAGTCGTCCTCGGCGCAGCCGTTCTCCCTCAGCTGTCTCTCGAAAAAAGAGAATAATCACTCGGGCGCTCCATTATATCGTCGGCGGCTCTCATCCTCACGCGCACTGCATCATCGCAGGGACGATCCAGGAAGCAAATGGACTATACTATATATGTATATAATAGCGGCGCAGCATCAGCCCCAGCAGCGCGCAGGATATTCATTACTGTGCCGTCCAGGCGTCGCCGTGTCGGATGTGCGAACGCGGCCAGGGCTCGGTAATAAGGTCCGCTGTGCAGAGCCTCCACCCCCACGCGATGCATATGTATATACTGCACACACACACACACACACTCGTTCCGCATGCTGGTGGAGCAGCTCTTTTGTGTGCTGTACAGCGTAGTCGCGGCGGGTAGCGCATCACGCCTCTCCATTTTGTCATCCCCCTCGAAGAGTTTCAATGTTGTAACCATGGAGACGTCGCGTTTCCGCAAGGGGAATGTACAAGGAGTGACACGGCCCTGTGTGACGCTGCTGCTACTGTACACACCTATATGTGCGACGATGGCTTTGTGCGCGCGCGGATAATATGCCAGCCACGGTGCGAAAGGCATCGTTTTCCCAGCGACGGCTGCTGAGAGAGAGATTTCGAGTTAATTAAAACTTGGTCATATTTTAGCTGGCAGCCCCACGAGAGAGAGGCTCGGGGCGACCGGGACGTGCTGCCAGCGGTTTTTCAGAGAGTTTGCTGTGCGGGCACGTGTTATAGTTTCAGCGGCTTTCCGACTTTGCGACGATGTGTCTGCTTTTGGGGATTATTCCTCGCGTGCAGTGTACACTTTGTTTGAATTTTTAATTTACATTATTATAACAATCAAGTTATTCGTCGATGCTGTAGGAAAAAAGCATTACAGTTATAATCATCAGGAGTTGACAGTACATTACGATACTAGTGGCGTAAGTCGCTGACTTATTCCACGTGTATCGTACGATAATTTATAGCACTGACTAGCATAAATCCTCCGTCTAATAAAGGACTGCTTATATGATGTCCGCCCAGAAAATTGTATAAGGAATTTTCGGCTCTTGGGAAAAGACACTCCGCGAGAATATTATTGTACTCCGAGCTGTCAATCTTTCACGTAGCCGCCTGCCAAATGGCCAATAACTTTCCGACGGACCGTAATGAGATCCTCGAGATAAATCTCGTTATTATCTTCCATTAGCACAATCGACCAACAGAGAGAAAGACTGAAAATTAATTTGGTTGTCAAGTGGTGTAACTTGCTTGTACTCAGCAGTGATGTACATAGTGCATCATCAAAATTATTTCTTTTTTGTATATTAGTTGTAAAAGCAGCAAATTTACTTTGGTTTCGACAATTAAAGAAAAGGACATATTTTTTGAACTTTAAAAAAACGTACTTACATAAATGCGAATTTGTAATTTTAAAAATCGTTATGCATCAATTATATTTAAAATACGGTAGCACGTTCTTAGAAGAAAAACGGCAGAATCGTTAGTCTTTGCAGCCGATAAAAGGTGGATTTGTTAGTCATAGACTATGTCACGAATGCAATTAGTGAATGATTCGTCGAGCACTACCAAGTCCTTCAGTGTAACGACGAAGAGCCCTTTAGTCTTTGGAGTGCTCTTATACGGAAACGACTGCATTTTGATTTGTGCGCTTCAATACGCTTCCTTAAAGTACAAATATACGTCTGAATTTTATTATTCAGTGTTTTCATTCTACATTTTTATATCGATTATATTGATATTGATGAGCATGTAAAAATAACTGTACAAAGAAGAGCGAATAATTCATTTGATGTTTGTTATGTCGTGGATCTGATGCGATGTTCCGTCGGATACGTCACTTGAAGCTTCGCATGAAGCATGAATATTTTTTAAAGCAAAAAGTAATTTAAGAAAAATAAATAACAGTTATAACGTGGTGCGATAAGCATACAACAAAATGTTTCATTCAATAATATTTCAACATGCATGTGTAATCTCATATAAAAGATTTGATGCAAGACCAAAGCCACAATTACGTGGTGTATATATATATGTATATAAAAGCATGAAAAGACAAGCCGGATGCTCACGCCGAGACCTTCAAGATTAGATCTCTCTCAAGTCGAAAACTATACAAGGTTCTCACCAACTCGCGATACACATACGCGCCTAAATGTATCCAAAGCTCGAATACTTGACGGTACACGCATATATACAATAATATATTTATACTTGCACCTACATATGCGCGGTATACATATACGTAATGCCTTTTACGCGTATACCGCGTGCATATCCCCGCAGAGCGATGATGATGGAGCTGAGTGCGCGTAAAATCAGGGAAAATCCGAGGAATGTCGTGTATACACAGCGTGTAAGCGGACTCCTATTAAAGTAACACCTTTCGCGCAGGTCGGCTCCATTGTGTTGCCATTATATTGTGCGGTGCGAACGCATTATGATTCCATTGTGTCGTATATTCTGGCAACGAGAGACACACACTCTCTCGCTCCCACTTTGGTGGTTCTGTGTGTGTGTGTAGCTAGCTAACACCTGGTAGAGGTGTTACGTTGCCGCCATTTTCCATTATGAGGATAATTTGATACATATCGCGAACGGGCTTTTGTGGGGCCCTGCCTGCTGCTGCTGCTGCTGCTGGCTGCGGTTGCGAGGCTCTTGAGACGCTAAATTTGCGTTCGAGCTGGTTTCGTTTGCATTGGGTATATTATACAATGATATATTGTGCGCGCAAGTTAATCTGCATCGTGTTTAAAATTGTCATAATAAAGTACTTATTTATTTGTAAAGTCTTCTTTATCTCAAATATACATTGACAGATTTATTATATATTTTTTAGCAAGACTAATAGTATCATTGCATTACAATACCCGCACGAATCTTTTCAGCCTGTGTACGCGTTAAGGCGACCAATCCGCTGTATCGGCCAGTGTATATACCTATAATAATATAGAATCTCTAGAAGCAATAAATGGAGGAATTCTCACGGCAAAGGAAGAAAAGCGTGTGCGTGTATATATATATACTTGGGGCATCCAGAAGGCTGCTCGGCGAATTTCGGTCACGTAGAAACATCTCGTAATGACGTTATCGCCAAAGGAGCCTCGAACGGACTTTACGTTATAATACATACGTGCGCGCGCCCCTGCATGGATTCGAGAGCCCATAGAACGAAACTCAATATGGCGGAGTCAATTGGGCGCGAGTACTTTAGGGGCTCGACTCCCTTGTTGCCTTATCCGCTCTCCTTCCATTTTCACTTTCTAACGCTCTAACGGCCTGATGTGTGTGCGCGCGCGGCTAACTTTGTTACATTTACATGGCTGCGTGCGGCAAAGTATCGGGTAGTTAGCATTTCTTACTAATATATAGGCGCGACGCTTGTCAGTCATTTTTATACAGGGACAATTGCGAGAATTTATATATTTGTTTGGACTAGAGTGGTATATTTCGTTTTTTATTGATGTCGCTTTATTATTTACAATTAAATGAAATGAAAGAGGATAAAATAATGTGAACAAATATTTATTATAGAGAAATTTTTCCAGCTGTGCAGGGGGAAGATTTTGCTTAGATTCTTTGTAATCAATCGTACTACTTGATTTGTTTGTACTACTGCCTTTACTCGTACTACTTGAATATTATTTTTACCCTTTGTAATTAATTACCTGACGTATGCATATCACTGCATTTTCATAAAAGTCATGTTGCCTTCTATAATTAAAGTTACCCAGCAGAGTACTGTATACTAAAATTTTTTGATATACAGAGACTTACTCTTATCGATTTCTTTTCTTATATAATACCATCGCACGTTTTTGTTCTTCGAAATGCGCGCAAGAACCACCTGATCCCTCGCCTTCTTTCTAATACGATCAAGCTTCATTCCATCATCGCAGGATTAAGCAGTCTGATCCGTCGGCAAAGGCAAAGTCCGCGTGACATCCTCCGCTTGTCAACCCTCTGTGTGACTCTTTTTTTCACTCGCTCTCTCTCTCTCTCTCTCTTCCGTCGGCGGATAGCGTTGTTTCGCTGACGGAAACGACACGGAAAATGGCGCTGCAGCATGCTGTCTCTCTCTGGAACAGATAATTCAAGGATTTCCCTCATTTTTGTTCTTTCTTTCTTCCGGCTGTGCTGCATACAACAACGTATAACAGCAGCGGCAGCAGTGGCGACAGCAACAACGCCGACATCCCATCAGAGCAAAGCGCATCTCCTCTTCCCTCCCGCTCGATTGCTTTTTGTTTCGCCCGTTCTTTTATTTCCGCGAATCGCCGAGGAAATGACAAACAAATGAGAGTGTCTCTCTCTCTCTCTCTCTCTCTGTTCTCGAGCTCTCTGTTTGGCGTCGCCATGGCGATACACGAGGCTCTTATGGGCGCAGCGGCAGCAGCAGCTATCGACGTTCGACTTTGCAGACAGTGACGCGGGTTCTCTCGGCTCAACTTGGAATGAGCGAGAGAAAAATTCCGGGGCGCGCGTTCGACCGCGCTCACAATACCGGCGACGTTCAATTCCGCGCTTTTTTTAATACTCTCTGCTTCCTCTTTTATAGTATCGCCTCCACTGTACTGTTGAGGTTGCTCTTTTTCTCTTTGCCGCACTGTTTTGCTGTATTTTTATGAAATGCGAAATGTTCAATTGATGAAATCACTTTTGACAAGCGACGTACATACGTGGCGCCACTACTCTGCGAGAATAAATATTTTGATACGCGTCGATGGAATTTTAATTTATACGTGTACTACGGCTACGCAGCTTTTCTACGGAACACACAGCACGAGAAACAAATATAGCCGAGCCCCCGAGAGCCTTATGGATAATTGCAAAGCATTTCAATAATGCACCTTGTTAGCGAGCATGACTCGCGCGTTTCGACGCGCCGCTCTTTTTTTCTCTCTCTCTCTCTCTCTCTGCGAAGCCTCCGTCATCAAGAGTGTAGAGCTATACGCTCCACAGTAGCAAAGTGTCCGTTACAAGCAAAAGAAAAGACGCACGCGAGAGTCATCATTAGCTGATGATGAAATTAACGTGCCTTTAGAAAATATATTAGAGACTCAATTTTTGAGCCTATAGCGCGTCTGGCGATTTATTTTCTATATATTTCAAGTACTTTTAACGAACAGTTCAGAAAGAAATACGTTTCTCGGTGATGATAATAATACACCAGCAGCTGCTTATCACGAAAAGAAAGCAAATAAACCAACATATCATCAGAAAGCTACGTCCATACACGCGCGAGCACTTAATAAGCGCAGAGTGTATACATGATGTTGTCAAGGACTTAACGGGTGCTCTCGAGAATATCGTAAAGAGAGCTGCGTGCAAAGTATACACGCTGCCATCGCAAGAGAGAGGGGTTGCCTCCCTACTCTCTCTCTCTCTATTTCTTACCGCCCATTGACTTTGTCCATTGATTTTACGTCAATCTTCAGCAGAGTAGGAGAGCCTTGCGGGGTCTCCATGATGCGTTTACACCATGAGAGCAGCGCAGATATGGGGTGGTGCCGTTACTTTCGAGTATACGTATATACCGTAGAGGCGACGAGCCAAAGGGAAATAGAATAGAAATGACCCCCCCACGGGATCATCGCATTAGCGACACATGGCCGGGCGACAAAGCGCCCGAGAACCCCCTGGAATATGGCTTGTACAAGAGCACACGCGTGCGTGCGCGTCTATATATGTGCAGATTGCGTAACGCAGCTCGAGTGGTGTGGTAGGGCTTGTTGCGAGGGTAGATACGCATACTACACACCCCTTGCGCAACTCGAGGAGTTGGGGACGCCATTTTGAACGACGACGTGAGCGAAGACTCGCGTGCGATGTTCTTCGAGATAGCGAGATGGATACGCACGGGGTTGATGCATTTATATATATATTATATTCGATTGCGGTTGGGGAGTTTTTCTATATAGATTGTAATATGCTGACGACACGCGACTTTATGTAAATTTTTGGGAATATTATTATTCATCATGCAGTGATCTGATAATATAAAAGCTGATTTTGAAAAAAATATTGATGCTTCTTATTCTATAGAGAGCTGCGTATCGAATGACCCATAAGCGACACCGTATAAGACAAACCCGATTTCTCTGAATCTCGGATCATACCATCTATGTAGAAAACCAGTTTATCGATTCCAAAGCGTCGCTCTTTGTTTCTTCCAAGTGTCCACCAGCGATCGCTTTCTATATATATGCATACATTAATCCTGTCCGCTTCGAAACTCGTGTCACTCGGACGCTGCCTTATATATATAATCTATAATACATCAGACTCGTGTCTTTTAAATTCCGTTATAGTAGCGCACCTCGAGAGAAGGCCATCAGCATAATATCATCTATGCGGACAAAGCTCGGCTAAAGAGCAAAATAAGTATCATCTCTTCGACATCACATTGAGATCTGCGTCTTTCATTGCGAGCGACGCGGCAGCTGATGGAAATCCCAAAAGCCGCAGAGGCCATATAATAGGCGTCCGTCCATCGAAGATCAGTAGGTTCGAGACACCTGTTGTGTCACTTTATACATACACACACACAGCTTGTGTGTATATATGCCTCGCTCGCGGCATTAGTTTCGCATTAGTTCCGAGTGAATTTTCGTGTCGTCCAGAGCGCGAGGTGTGTGTATCCTCGCGTTTATATACACAGCTATATATAGCCATAGAGATAAAGGTTAATTTGGTACTACGAGAGTTGTAATCCCTGCACCGGGCCACAAGGATTTCTGTCGAGATTAGGGACTTGTTACGCGTCAAGGATTATATCGAGCGTGAAAGATTAAACGCCGTAAACGTATATACGTATATAGCTATATGTGTGTCTCTGCCTCGTTGTCGCCGAGCAGTGTGCATGTGTGTGACGATGGGTTTTAGTCTGTGCAGAGCGGAGAACTTTTAATGAAGTCGCTCGTTTGGGGCGACGGAATATCCTCCGGAAGCGCGACTGCGTTATAACGACTGCGTTGCGGAGTCTGATGTGTTGAATGAATGATGCAGCGCGCAGTGCGCCAAAAGTTGCCTGGAAATATTGCGTCCTGGTTATGTTTTGGAAGGGTAGTATATATGAAATATCCATTACCTCAGATCCACTTTTGAGTCAGCAAAGTAGGTATAAGTGTACCTGTGGTGTCTTGCCAGACTCAACCCGCAATATATCGCCCGATTTTCAGTTATATCATAAAAAGATTTAGATGAGCCATCAGAAGTATGGAAAAAAAAGTTAAAAAAAGCTAATATACCGGCGAACTTTGCCCCATTTTCGTGCGCAAATTGAAAAAGTAGGCGTGTCTCCGAAGTAAAAATCCCATCACTGGCAGTTGCGAAATCGCTTTCGCAACCTCGAGCGTGTCCGCGCACTGCATGCATCACAGACACACACACAGTAACGCTCGGTGGTCGCTCTCTCGTCGAGTTTAATTGCGAGGAATAGCCTCTTCGAATTGTTCGCTCCGCAGCGATCGGTACGTGCCTAGGATCGCAACGATACCAGCATCGGCCCGCCGCGTACCGGATAATGCCGGCACCAGCCGTTTCTCCATTTTGCGACTCTGTGCAGGGCGCAAATGGCACATGGAATACATATATACCTCGGAGCTACATATATACCTACTACGCGCGCAAGTGGGACGGCGTTCAGCCGTTGGCTGCTGCTGCTGCTGCTGCGCGTTGTTAATAATGGGAAAATGGCGAAACGGGCGGACGTCACGTAGAGGTAATTCGGCACGCGCTCGCTCCTCTATCAAATTGATTTCCACGCGGCCCGACGATTCGACGTGTATCCTTATACACGGCTCGACTCTCCCTCTCTCTCTCTCTCTCTGTGTTGCACGCATACGAGCGAGACGTGCTATATACAGCTCTCGCTAACGAGCGATTTCAATTCTTTCGGTTCGGCATAAAAAAGCCAGAAAGAAATTCTCGCGTGTACAAAAGTGCGGATATGGAGAGAATAGCGCGCACTCAATTTTTTCAGAGGCGCGGCCGAAAATTTTTTTTCCCCTCCGTCTATATACGTGCAGTTCCGCACTGACCAAAGTCGAGAGTCGAGCGCCCGGAGAATTTAAAAGTCTTTTATATCTAAGTAACTTTTTGCGCTTGTGTAACTCGCTGTGTGCACTCTAAAATTCTTCGAAATGACCTTTGACACTTTTTTCGACGCTTTACAAAGGAGATTTTGTCGTTTTTATTGCTCGCAGCTTCGCTTTCGCTCCAGAAGCTTATGCGATAAATAGAAATGACACGACACACGACGGCTTCGTCTTTTGGGAGATGTGTGCAGAACGTCGGTTTCAGCGAGTTATATATACTATCTATAGTGCTGACGAAAAATGCTCTGCATGCGATGCATTATAATGCCGATTATTAATTTTAGCTGTAAAATGCATGAGTGCGGTAATTATTCAAATAATTTTCGTTATCCTGAATTTATAACGTTACCAACTGTCAGCGCACAGGCCGACTAGTTAGTAAAAATCTCAGCAACATCGCGAGACTCTCCTTTCACAATCGATATTATTTTGATACGCGTTTCAGCACCTCTCCTATACACAAGCCGCGACACACACACAAACACCTCGTAACGAGAAGCACTACACAGTCTCATAAAAAGTAATCGAGCGAGCGATATATCTCTCCTCGGTGTGTCAGATAGAAAAGAAAGAAAAAAAAAACACGAAGCTGTACACGATCGCAAGTGAGTGCGAGAGAGCGATTAAGGTCGAATTAATTCCACGTCACTCTCCGTCAGCCATAATCTCGCTGCCGGTGCAAATGAGTGCGTGTTATGGGCATATATACCATGTGTGTGCGCGTGATCAACGAAACTCGGCTGCGCGTGAGCCGCTAATTGCACCGGTTGCGTCCCATTTCCAACGAATCGACGCTGCGCAAGAGCGGCTCTCCTCTCTGTGTCTCGTATATATGTACCCGATATAGTATAGCCTGCGATGATTATCGCGATCGACCTCGCGCGTGTGTTTATCTTTTTTGGTCGGATATAGATGGAATGTTGCGGAGATTGTCAGTGGATATTTTTTTTTTCCACGCGCGGGATATGTTTTTATGTACGCGATACGTTGCTCGATGCATCAGTTTTATAAGAGCGAAAAATATAACTTGTTTTTTTTTACCGGACAGTAATTTTTTTTGCAACCGCGATGATGTTAAATACTTTGGCTTTTTGAGACATTGCTATAATGATATTCTAGATTTATTGGGCGAGGATCAGATTACACGGGGATATATTATAGAGAGGATTTAGAAAAATAAGGCTAATCCTCACCTCGTGTGTTTGTTTCGATGGACGTCGTCGACATTGATTCCGGTATACATTAGTAAATATTTAATCGGATTAAATGCATATGAGAGATAAAATGTTTGGAAATAGCTTGGTTTATATATTTGCTTTAAATTTAAAGCGAAGGCTGTCTTCGATATCCTTCATTCGATCATCGTAATTTTGGCATATCATATATTTTGACATATAATGGCGCACGTGCTAATGATATATAAATGACATACCCATTCTAATAAAGATCACGGAGTGTTTATAGTACGCGAAAAAGTTTTATATAGCCATTGAATTAAAGCTGCTGTAGTATTCGAAAAATAAGACAGCACACCGCAATAATATTACCATCAGAACGCAGGAGTCCTCCCGACGATGATTCGGCATCGCAGGACGTGACTGTAGGAAAATTTTTTCTGCCGAAAGGCCCCGAAAGTGCGTCGATGACTCGTCGTTGGCTCTCTAACCGCACACTCAATTCCCTCTCTATATATATTCTCTCGATTGCTACTTCACTCCGCAGAGCGCATGTCATTGTGCTCTTCCTTCTCGTATATTATAATTGAGTCGGTGCGGCGGACAGCCAATCGACTTTTGAAATTATAGGTCCGCTCGGACGATTATCCGCAGGCAAAACAAACACAGACGACGGCTTTTTTCCGAGTATAAACATATATACAGGATCTAGCTTTAGACGAGGGAAACTGACGACGAGGAGGAGGAGGACTCCTCTTCATGGTAATTTAACGGCAATTTCGGATAAGAGTTTTTCAGTGCCGAGAGATGGCGGCTGAGATAGAGCTATATGGCGGGGAAACACGTATAGCTAGTATAGTTCGACTGTTTTCCAACTGCTCAAGGGTTTCCGGACGCGCAGATGGATTTCGCGATACGACAGAGAGAGAGAAATGAGAGAACTGCTGCGCGGCTGCGGCAGGTTTGCTTTTGTTGTTGAGAGCGAGAGTTGTCGGCTTTGTACAGGCTTTTCCGGCCGGTTTTTGATGCGCTTTTGAAGAGCGAGGCTCGAATGAGAAATAGATTGCCGAAATTTTCGGGGATAATTTGGGCTTTTTCGAATTTGGTCTTTTAAAGATTTGTGTATATAAAACTTAATGGATGTAGTTATATCGAGGTAGTTTCAGCGGAAATTACAAGTGTTTATACATTACGGGAAATATTGATTTGTGAGTCGTAATAATCGTCATAAATGCTGAAAACATAACAGGTTGATTGAGTGGAAATAACGAGGTATAATAACCATAAGTAGTATGAATTGGTTCAGTGTAGTATAATTGACATCCGAATAAGTCAGATACCACATCATTATTAATATATACTTAATTGTCGTATAACGTTTAAACCTTTACAGCAAAAACTATATATTGTATAATAGAACAAATCGTGATAGATTTGGTAAAACATCCCGCATTTCGCACACAATTATATGAATTCAGTCCAAATGTGCTACCCTTATCACAAATCAGCTGCCGCTGTATATTACGGAATATAATATACGAGCATCATCATCACGTTTACAGTTATGGGCACATACCGTCGGCTGCAAAGGAGCTTCCCTCGCATGTACAATTGTACATGCGAACGATGCGTACAGATAGTATACGCATAGGAGAGAAGCGCAGCCATTATATGCGTATACGGGAGAGCAAAAGCGTTATCAGGGCCGTCCATCGGGGCGGCGCATCACGTATACGTCGGCGACGTCCGTCCTTCTCGTGCGCGATTATAATACGCCAGGAGCGCTCATTCAGCCGATAATAGTCGGCCTTTGTCGCGACATGCGCATATAGAATATATACCTACGTATGCTTGCTCGCATTCGTGCGCGTATTATTGACGGAATCGTAGTATTATCTATATAATGTGGGACAGTAATGTAATTGTGGTATTAGTTGATTACTTGACAATATCAAATGTTCTCCAATCAGATAAGAAGCCTGAAAAGTCTGGGGGTTGCAAATCAAGTCTGTGCGTGATCCTTGAGTTCTGAATGTATACATGCGCCTCGCTCAAGGTCTACTTAGTATTCAGTGTCACGTATAAGAACCTATGGACTTTAATATACATCAAAAACTACTCATCCCTTCCATGTCACGCTACTGCTCTTATCTTCTCCAGACTCTCTCTCTCTCTCTCTCCTGCTTTTGCGTGCACACGCGCATAGTCCAATTTGCTCCTCTATGTATACACGGTCGTATTCTCGTTCTCGTATTTCTTTTTCCTTGCACCTCCAGATTCCTTTCTCAGATAGCTTATAGGACAGCTCAATTTGCTTTGCTAGTATATACCATCGGGTGCACCAAATATGTTCCATCCATCATTCCAGTTCTACACATCAGTTATTGGTTATACCCTAGTGAGTGCAAAGCAAGTTTCTAACTCGATCTCGCAGAGTAAAAAGTCTCTCTCCACTTTTCAAATCAACAGAAGCGCGCAGCATCCCTTGGAAAATCCTCCTCCAGCGATCCATTCCTCCCGGGCTTTTGTATACGAAAGACGAGTTCTCCATCAGCCCTCCTTCGCTTTGCCCCATGTATATATATACATGTACACATACTGGATCGATCCCCACCTCAGCGTCAGGCATCGACGTTCTCCTCGACGCTGCAGCACGTCGCGCAATCTTCCCAGCAGTTGGCTGTTCAGCTCGCATCAGAGCCAACGTCGCGCGCAGCGGTCTATCTCTGCAAGTATTGTATACGCACGCACACAACACTTTATTATACGTATACTTACACGCTCTTATTATACAAGTGCAGTTCTCCGTCGACAGCTCGAGCAGCGCACAGAGGGAGCCTCTCTTTTTTAGCTCGCGGCGGCAGCCTTTGTTTCGCGGGCTACTTTCCGATTGGCGCGTTCGCGGCCATCGCCGACGAGTCCCTATCCGGCCAATAGCCCCAGCTCCCGAGGGCGTGGACACGACTCTCTCCTCGCGAGCTGTAGGCGGGGCTCGATCTATCGCCAGCTCTTGCGCCGTCGCGAGCTCGTGCGTTCTCTGTGTGCAGTTAGGTGGTATACGTATACCTTCGTGTTATATACCTATAGTCGCTCGTTGGGACTTTGATTCGATCGGTCGTGTGGATGCTGCTCTCTTATATACTCGTAAGTTTTTCCTTTACTTTTCTTTTATATATCATTTCATTTTTCTTCTTGCAGGTATACCCGGTGTGTGCGGGATATAAGAGGAAGGATTATTCAGAATCAGCATAGGATATTCGAGAGTCGAGCTGTCCGGCTTCGGATAAGCTGCGATCCGGTCGGGTGGAAATAACGGAGGGTTTGAAATTGCCCGCCGTAGGCACGGCAGGTGCGGACATTTCCTGCCCTACGCTACGATCGATGCAAGCAAGTTGACGGGATCGAGGGGAGATGGCGACACCAGTCTCACAGAGGCGGGTATAGCATTATAATAAAGAACGGGCGTCGCTCCGTCGCTGACGCCAGGATTTAGGAAAATGGAAAATGGATTGCAGATGTGTCATATTTTTTCATTTAAAAAACTAGTATATGCTTTCTATATGTGAAAATATATATTTTTATTACATTGAATAACGAAATATCATTGTGAACCTAATTTGTTATTGGATGTGTATCGTATGCATCTGCAAAAGGTCAGAGGTTTTAATATCCTACTACACAATAATCCACGACTGCCGATGCAGTGCACCGCCGCGCCAACGTCCACTCGGCTCTGCACCAGCGATAATTCGAATTAATAAGCGCAAATTGCCGAGACACACAGCGCGCCGGCACTTCCAGGGAGACAGATATGGCTGATTCCCAAAGCCGATTTCTCCTTACTCGAGGCGAACGAGCCTAATTCGACGATAAGCAAGTGTTAGAAAAGGGGATGAGAGCGGAGCAGTTATATTGACTAATTCGATGAGTGTATAGGATGTATTGGCGCGATTGTTGCGGGAACGCCGGATTTTTTTTCTGGGAATGGGCCGATTTAGTTTGATATTGCGCCAGCTTTCGTGCGACGGTTTAACCATGCAGAAATCTTTTATTTCGAATTGGTCTCAATTTATATGCATATTGATTTTTCGCATCTAAAATTTAATGAAACACAAGTCAATGCACTTTCAAGCAATCCTCTTATATATAAAGTTCGTTATTATTTATTTCGCTTTACTGCAGCGCGATTTATGGTTAAAAATTAAAGCGAAAAAATAATAACAGCAGTACGTTATTAAATAGTCCGGGGGCCACCCATAAGTGGCCGTAGGCCCACGATGTCCATGGATCCACCAAGGTTTCTTTAATGTATTTTG
>UCOJ01001972.1:0-17505 GCA_900474305.1 Cecidostiba fungosa
GTTCTCTGAGATGTTCGCTATCTGCATTATGATTGCTACGTGCCTAAAGCGCAAACACCGACTACGCTATCGAATTCATTTCTTTCGATCACTGCTTGCAGCCCTGATTTCTCAGCTATGGCTGTAATATGCGCTACACTTTGTTTTAAAACAAATCCCCACTCTTTAACGGTTTCTCTGCTCTGCGATACTTCTTATTCGTTGAAGTCAGTCCTAAAAAGGACATGATATTTTCATATCAGCCCTGAGCCGTCTACAAAACTCCTCCGTACGCCAACGCAGTCATCAGTCTCTCGAAATGCGTGTCATTGAGAGAGCCAGCTTACCTCGTGTCGCAGAAATGTCTGGTGCTACGTACGAAGTTCGCGATGCGATCCTACGCGTAGCCAACGCGCTCAAGGGTCGTAACCTAACTGTGCAGAGGAAGTGTACTCGTGAGTGGTATGTGCGCGTTCACCGTATGTCCGAGGAGAGGCTGCGCCGCGAGCTGCGCTGCTTGCTTACGCATTGCGCGTACCGCTGGATCGCAGCGTTTTATCAGAAATATTTTCGACATTCGACAATCGTAATAAAAATCGTCGGCGGTTTTTTGGTGGAGCGCGGTGCACGCGATGTGTACTGCCTGCGGCATATAATTGAAGAACATGGTAAGTGTTTACACTGCTCCCTACAATTAGTTTAAAAAAAAATAATAATAATAATAATACTCAATTTTTTTCTTCTAGCCCGAATCACCCTGCAGGAGGACGCCGAGGAGAGCGACAGCGACGCAACGCTGTTTGTTGTCTCGTCACCTCCTTCACCTCAACGAGCCACCTCATCCGAGGAGGAGGAGGAGGAGGAGGAAGAGGAGGAAGAGCAGGAGGAGGATCAGCAGGTAGAGGAGGCGATACAAGCTCCTGTGGAGGAGATCATGGAGGCTGACGACGAGAGTGTGATAGAGGACAGCGATCACGGCGATGATCAGCCTGGCATCTACGAGGAGGCCATCTACAGAGCGGGCGCTCCAGCACCGCTGAGAGGTAGCGAGCGAACGATGGAGGCTGCGATGGTTCTGCTATCGTTCCGCTACGAGCCAGCTCCCGAATTTGGTCCTACGAGAGCCGAGGTTTTCGAGGACTTTGTGACTCGGGAAGAGACAGCTGAGGAAGTTGCGGCGATAAATCCATATCTGCGCTTTGATCAGTACAGCTCGTTCGACCGCCGCATCAACGAAAGTAAGTTACATTTTATTTAATCACTTACATTTTCTTAAAAAATTATTATTACTAACGATAATAATTTTTTAAGTTATCAGACGTCGGCTGAACGAAGGTATGGAACCCTGTCCGGAGGCAGATCCGGAAAATGACGCGGCTGTCATTTTTCAAGCTTCTGCGCTACGTATCGTAAATAACGGTCGTGCGCAGGAAATACGTTGGTTAAACAACATGCTTGAAAAATCAGAAGACGTGTTATTTTCCATGACTGCGTTCGAGATGGCCGATTTGTTCAGCGATGTCGTTCGAAACTACCAGAGTCCTGCAGAAGAATGAAGGCTCGCTTTTTTCCAGTCGACGACGAAAATATCAGCAGCAGCGAGGAAGAGGGCCCATCATCGCCGACACTATCATCATCGGACTCTTCAACACTGCCGAGTCCAACATTATCGATGCTGCAGGAGGTTGGCTTCTACGATGCGGGTCACCCGTTCATCGAGGACAGCACAGCGAGCGACATATCGCAGGTAGGCGGTGGCGACGGCGGCGGTGGTGGCGACCGCGACGATACCTCGAGCGAAGAGGCACCGTCGCCGAATAATAGTATAATAAGCGGTTCTACAGCAGCTTCTGATTCGGATCAGGAGGCGGGGGAAGCTCGTGAAAATACGGGTTTTAGTCGCTTCGTAATTATCGCGAATACAGTGCATCGCGTACGGAAATTCCGTACAGACGCTCGCCGTCTGACGCTTCGAATTAAAACACCGCCGCGTGGAACCAACATGCTCAGCTGGCTTGAGTTAGCAATACGCGATATTTTCGAGTATTTGCTAACTCTAATCAGAAGCGGGAGCGATCGCGTCGGTGTTTCGATCTCGAGCGAATATTTCGCCAACGGGTCGGCCGGGCTCTCGTATCGTCTCGCGAGCGCGCTGACTGGCCACGATTTATGGTCTGTGGTGTCTGGACTCGTTCAGAGCAACGCGAATTTTCGAGTCGACGAGTCATTCACCGTTTGTTTGACCGTCGTAGAGATGCCTGTAGGTGCAGGTGGCTCTCGACGGAAAAACTTGACCGTCGACAGCGTTTCTCAACGGTCCATCATCCAGATCGGCAATCGTGACAATCTCTGTCTGCCGAGAGCGCTCGTTGTAGGCGAGGCGAAAATCGCGCTTCAGACGAGCGATACCCCGGCGATGCGAGCCGAGTGGAACGTCATCCGCGACAGTCGTAGGCAGCTACAGTATGAGCGAGCTGTAAAATTGTGCCAGGATGCCGGTGTTCTCGTACCCCGCGAAGGCTGTGGTGTACAAGAGCTTCGTCATTTTCAGCATTATTTTACTGCTCGTGGTACAGCTTTAGTTGCTTACGAGAAAGACTCGCTGGGCAGCGGTGAAGCACCATTTTTTGACGGACGCAGCGATGTCTGCACAACCGTAATTTTTTTGCTCTACTCCGAGCTTCATTACGACGTGATCGTCAATATTTTTGGAGCAGCGAAGGCAAAATTTTTCTGTACTTTTTGCAATCGCGGCTACAGCAATATCGAGGATCACAACTGTAGGCAGCTGTGTTCGCGCTGCTTCGTCTCGCCACCCTGTAGCGAGATCGAAGCTTTGCAAAAATGCGCATCGTGTAATCGCAATTTTTTCGGCGATGTATGTTTTCGCAACCATTCGACTGAGGGATCGTACAAAGCGAAGAACAAGCGGTTGTGCGATGTGCTGCAGATTTGCGTTACCTGCTGCAAAAGCGTGAACCGGCAGCGCGGTAAGCACGAGTGCGGCAAAAATTGGTGTCGACATTGCAAGTCGACACACGGCTATAATCAGCACTGTTTTATGCAGCCGATAAAAAATGATGCTTCAGCGAAAAAGTATCTCTATGTTTTCTACGATCTGGAAACTATGCAAGAAGCATCGTATCGAGGCGATGAAAGCATAAAGATGCACGTCCCGAATGTCTGCGTTGCACAGCAAGTCTGCACGGATTGCATAAGTTCTGACGACATTCTGGAATGGTGTCCCTCGTGCGGTGTGCACGAGCATATATTTACCGAAGATCCCGTTGGTCAGCTGCTACAGCTTGTAGTACGCGACAAAACGGACTTTGAAAATATAATATGCATCGCGCACAACGCAAGAGGGTATGATGCACAATTCGTTTTACGGCGACTTGTCGAACGTAAAATAAATTGCGCGCCAAGCATCATACTGAATGGTCAGAAAATACTGTGCATCCGCTATGGTCGCACAAAGTTTATCGATAGTCTCAGCTATTTTCAAATGAAGTTGGCCGCCTTGCCTGCTACATTCGGTTTAGCTGAGACTACGAAAAAAGGCTGTTTTCCACATCTTTTCAACACATCGGCTAACGCCGAATATCGTGGCACCATACCAGATGCGCACTATTATTCGCCCGACACTATGTCGACGAGCGAGCGCGAGCAGTTCTTGCTGTGGCACAGCGAGATGCGTGCAGCGAACGCAGTGTTTGATTTCCGCAAGGAAATCGTCGACTACTGTCGCATGGACGTGACGATTCTGCGTCGCGCGTGTGTGGCTTTCAGAAAAATTTTTCTCGAGGTCGGAGACACGGACCCGTTTGTAGTGGCTACTACAATCGCGTCCGCGTGCTCTCATCTCTATAGAAAAAAGTTCTTAAAACCACAGACTATAGGAATAGTCCCCAGGGGCGGATATAGGCGTGCCGACAAGCACTCTCAAAAAGCCGTCGAGTGGCTGCTTCAGTGCGAGCGAGAGATCGGTCGCGAAATCGTACATGCAGGCAGAGCGCGCGAATATCGGCTTCGCGAGGGATTTTTGGTCGATGGATTCTTACCATCTGCCAATCCAGCCGAAAAATCCATTGTTTTTGAATTCCAGGGCTGCTATACGCATGGCTGCCCCGAGTGTTTCAAAAACAATCGCAACAAGTCGAATGCCTGGGGTCGTACTTTTGACACGTTGCTCGAGAGCACACGCGCTAAAATCGCGCAGATCCAAAATCTCGGCTATGAGACGCGCGAAATTTGGGAATGCCAATTCGACAGAGTCAAGCGTGAAAACCCCGAAATCGCCAAGTACGTGTCGGAGCATCCGCTCATCAGCAAAATAACGCTTAATCCTCGTGACGCGTTCTTCGGCGGACGGACCGAAAATTTCGTCGCAGTTTACGATGCTAAGCCAGGCGAGCGTATTCTGTATACAGATATATGCTCGCTGTATCCTTACATTTGTAAACGAGGCAGATTTCCGCTCGGTCATCCGAAGGTTTACGTCGGCGAAGAGGCTGATGAGCTGACTGGTGGTAATCTCAACAATTTTTCGGCCATAGATGGGCTGGTAAAATGTAAGGTTTTACCGCCGAGAAAATTGTATCAGCCTCTTTTGCCGCTAAGAATGCACGGCAAGCTTCTCTTCGCACTGTGTCGTACATGCTGCGAAGAGATGCGGCAGAGCGATTGTTGCCACCCGGATGCGAGTCAGCGTGAGTTCAGCGGAACCTGGGTGGCGGATGAGCTGCGAAAAGCCATCGAACTCGGCTACACTATAACTGAAATATTCGTCATATGGCAGTATAGTATGAGCGAGCTCGATCCGCTCACAGGTGACGGGGGACTTTTCGCTGGCTACATCGACACTTTCTTGCGACTAAAGCAGGAAGCATCGGGGTTTCCAGCTTGGTGCGTCGACGCGGAATCGAAAGCGCGTTACATTCGCGAGTATCGCGAGAATGAGGGGATATCGCTCGAGTTAGAGAAAATCGCGAAAAACCCTGGCCTGCGCACTGTTGCAAAGCTCTGTCTGAACTCGTTCTGGGGCAAGTTCGGACAGCGCGACAACTTGAAACAGACGGTGATAGTCAAGGAGCGCGAAGACCTCCTTAAACTTCTAACAGCCGAGGATAAGGAGGTCTTGAGTCTCCTGCTGGTCAATGAGGAGGTAATGTACGCGAGCTGGCAGTACATCGACGATGCTGTCGAGTCTACTCCATATACGAACGTAGTCATAGCAGCTTACACGACAACTCTGGCCCGCTTGAAACTATTTTCGTATTTGGAGAAGCTCGGCAAGCGAACGCTGTACTGCGACACTGATTCGTGTATTTTTGTGTGCAGCGAGGACGCGCAAGAATACAGGCCCCCGTTAGGCTCGATGCTCGGCGATATGACCGACGAGCTCGACGTAGACACGTATATCGCGAGCTTCCTCTCAGGCGGTCCGAAATTTTACGGCTACAGAGCCGTGAATTCGAGAACTGGCGAGGTATCCGAAAAATGTAAAGTTAAGGGTATCTCGCTAAATTTCTCGAATTCTTTAAGAATAAATTATCCTAGTATTAAGAGAATGCTTGAAAATTATTTTAAGCCTGATGTAGAGAACGAATGCATTAATCTTAAGTTTAATTCTATTAAAAGACTGCCAGATCACACTGTCGTCACGCGAGAAGAGGTCAAATCATGTAGCATAGTTTTAAAAAAGCGTTGGTATGTTACTGCCGGGTTATCGCTCCCGTACGGTTATAAAAGTTAAGCATACAGTATGTAAGTTGTTTGTAAATAAAAAAAAAATTTAAGAATTTTGTTTTTGTACTAGTTTTTAAGTAATAAAAATTGTTCTGCGTTATGATTAATATATTTATAATAAAAAAATATATATCTCTTAAAATTTTATCTGTAATTATAACATTTTTTCTCTCTCTCTCTCTCTCTCTCCTTTACCCTGCACTTATCATCGCACGCTTATAGGCGAGCCGTACGTGCACGCGTAAAAACGGCTCGTCCGCGGATGCGGCCGCTAATATACGCGTATAAGCGGCCCGCGTGAGTATACGCGGATACGCGGCCCGCGTGAGTATACGCGGATTCGCGGCCCGCGTGAGTATACGCGGATTCGCGACCCGCGTGAGTATACGCGTTTACGAGGCCCGCGAGAATACACGCGTATACGCGGCCCGCCCGCCGCCGCCGCCCGTGCTCGAGAAATAATATTAATAAAAAGCGCTTTTCGGGAGCAGAGCGCTTTAGTCGAAAAGATGGACACGCGATGGAAGCATCCTTTTACGGCGTGCATAGCAGGACCGACAGGAGCTGGAAAAAGCTGGTTTCTGAAGAAATTTCTCGAGCATCTGCCGGAGATGTGCGATGCTCGCTTCGACAGGGTTCTGCTCTACTACACCGAGTGGCAAGAGACGTACCGCAGTGACTTCAAAGTTGGCGGGGGTGCTGCTGCTGCTGCTGTACCTATCGAGTTTCGGGAGGGACTTCCACAGCGAAGCGATTACTCCGTGGATAGGGGAAAGAGAAAATTACTGATTCTCGACGACTTGATGCGAGAATCATCGAACGATATAGTTCTGGATTTGTTCTCGCGTTCGTCTCATCATTTGAATTTGTCGGTCTTTCTGGTGACGCAGAATATTTTTCACCAGGGAAAGTCTCAGCGTGACATAAGTTTAAATTCAAAGTATTTGGTGATATTTAAAAATCCTCGCGACAGAGCACAGATTCGGCATCTCGCGCGACAAATTTATCCCGAAGATCCGAGGTTTCTTCAGGAGGCTTACATAGACGCTACGCGTGGTCCACACTCGTATCTTTTTCTCGATCTAACTCAATCGGCTGTGGACGAGTATAGAGTTCGCACGTGTATATTCCCAAGCGACGATATTCAGTACGCTTACGTGCCGAAATTCGGTAAAAAATAAAAAATACAAAATAGGTGTGCAGACCTCTCGGAATAGCCAGTAGGCGAGAAGCTATGGCGCCAACAACATCGACGAGGAAGAAACAGGCTGGCTGTTGTATACCCGTGGCTGCACTGAACAGCAAGCATTTCAACAGAAAAAGAGTTGCTGTACTGAACGCTCTTTGTCACACGGACGGCCAACAACGTACGGCTCTTTTACGCACAGCCGACAAGAGACTCGTGCGTTGCATATGCGAGTGCGCTTTGAACATATTGCAAGGTGTCATCAAAATCAAAGACTCGCATAAACAACGACTCAGAAAGCACAAAAACGTGCTGAGAAAATTAACGATTTGCAGTAATAAGAAGAAGAAGAAATCTGTCAGCGATTGGCAGAAAAAGAGACGAGTTCTCGTGCAGCACGGTGGTGCTTTTTTGCCGCTTCTACTCGCACCTATTATCGGGGCTCTTGTCTCCAAGTTATTCAATTCAAAGTCAGCAGCTGAAGACTAAAATGGATCGTGCGAGAAAAATGATTATCGTGCCCGAAGATATGTTTTCGCGCATGCAAAACGTTCAGCAAGCAGCAGCACCAGCAGCAGCAGCTGTAGTAAACTCAGACTCGTGTGAAAACTCTGTTCAAACGTGCGGCGACAATCTCTCGAGACTCGATTCCGAGATGCACACAATTCTACATTCGAATAAATTTACAGATGAGCGTGAAAAATCTCAAAACTATTTACAAGTACTGCGACGATATCTGTTTTTCAAAGATTCCGAACGTCACGCTGAACCCGATTACGAGCGCGACGTCGACGAAATAGAGGCCACATCGGCACCAATGACTGAAGAAATTATACTCGACAGCGTGCCCAAGAGTTACGCTCAAAAAACGCGCCTTCTGCTGAAACACTGGAAAACCGTTGCCGGCGATCGTCTCAAGTGGGATAGCACTGGCAGAGTCAGTATAGACGGCCGGCCCATACAAGATTCCAACATTATAGAGCTGATTAGCGACGTGGTCGCACGCAGTAAAAAAACACTGGATCAGTCGGAAGTGCCTATCGGCCGTTTACCTTTCGCCAAATTCATCAAGACAGTCGATACACCGATAAAGCTGATTGGAAATCCGGAAATAGTGAAAATTGGTAAAACATTGACAGAGCCGAATAATACAGCGAAACGACGACTACCTAGTAAAGAGAGCATCGACGCGTTGATGAAAATACACAACGCTAGCAGCGGTAGCGAATCACCGGCATCGCCTGCTTTGACGAGAAATCGAGCAAAGAACAAGTGGCTACGTCTCGCAAACTTTTAAGCATGTCGTCCTCGTCGTCGTCGTCGTCGTCGTCGTACAAGAAGCAATACTACGATGTCTCGCACGAGGCTGGTTACGCGGGTGCGCGAAATCTTGTGCGTGTAAATCGAAAAGGCAAGTTATTTAGCGCGGCTGACACGCGCGAGAAAGAACGTATATACGAGTGGCTCAGTAATCAGGACGCATATACTCTGCACAGACCCGTCAAGCGTAAATTCCCACGCCTAAGTTACAACGTGAGCAACATCGACGACGTATGGGAGTGCGATTTGCTTCAATTAACCACGATCAAAGAGCACAACGACGGCTACTGCTACCTACTCGTAGTGGTTGATGTGCTGAGTAAACACGCGTGGCTGGAGCCTCTACGCGATAAAACAGCCGCCAATGTTAGCGCAGCCTTCGGACGAATACTCGAGCGCAGCGATGGACGCGTCCCGATACTCTTACAGTCCGACAAGGGTAAGGAGTTTGTAGGCTCGAGGTTTCAGGAATTTCTGAAAAAACGCGACATTAAATTCCGTACAGCTCGAAATCCCGATATCAAAGCGGCTGTGGTGGAAAGACTAAACCGTACTATACGCGAACGAATGTGGCGATACTTTTCTCACAATAACACGCATCGCTACATCGACGTGGTGCAGAAAATCATCGATGCTTACAATCATACGCAGCACAGCGGCACAAAGATGCGTCCCTGTGACGTGAGCATCTATAATGCTGCGAAAGCGCGCGAAAATTTAGCGAAAAGAGCTCGTCTGCAATCGAGTTACAAGAATCGCGAGAAGATGGCGTCAGGTGTAATCAATAAATACAAGCCCGGATCTTACGTACGCATTAGTCGCACGAAAAATACTTTCGAGAAGGGATACGAGAAAAACTTTAGCGAGGAAGTTTTCAAGATTAAGCGCATATCCAACAGACAGCAGTTAGCAACGTTTATCCTGGAAGATTTGAACGGCGAAGAGATTGACGGCTTTTTCTATCTCGAGGAGCTCGCTCACGTTGGCACAAAACGCATGTCGGACGCTGCTGAGCAGTTCAAAATAGAACGCGTAATTCGTACAAAGGGTCGTGGCTCGAAAAAGCAGCTCCTCGTCAAGTGGGCTGGCTATCCGGACAAATTCAACTCGTGGATCAAGGCCTCTGAAGTACAAAAAATTTGAAAATGGACCAAAACGATTTTTACCTCGTTCTGCCTAGCAACAGCAGTATGATGTACTACAACGAGAACGCCACCAGCTGCTTTACAACACAGCTCTCGCGCGAGCTCAGACTCAGCGGGAATTGGTCCGTTGCGCTTGTCGAAATTCACGTGCCGAGCACTGTCACGCACATTCAAGAATCGGACGCCTTTTACACGTTTAAACAGTCGGAAAACGCAAAGCAGGAAACGCATTTTTTTCCGCACGGTATTTACGACAAGATAGAGCAACTAGCCAACGAAATTAATAAATCAGCCGCCTTTCACGATCATCTGCGTCTCGAAGTTGCACCCTTTCAAAAGGGCTACTACATGCTACAGCGCAAGTGTGCCTGCGTTGATCAGCATGAGATGGTGTTTAACGAAAAAATATGCCGAATTTTCGGTTTCGAAGATTCCGAGACTCGGCGAAAAAAAGGCACCTTTGTCACAACGTCAATGGGCAGTGTTGTCGTGCTAGGAGACAGACCAGCGTCGCTTTCCCGAGCTATTCCCGATCAGCTCTACGTGTACACGGATATATGCGAGCCACACACTGTAGGCGACACTCAAGCTGCTCTACTGCGCATAGTTTCCGTGGATAGTGCAAAGTACAAATTCGGCAGTAATATCGTGAGACACTTTGCACCTGCTCATTACATACCGCTTTTACATCACAGTTTTCGCTCGATTGTCCTAGATATAAGGGATCAGCACGGAGTGCGAATACCATTCGAATATGGAACGCTGACGGTTACGCTTCATTTTAAACGTAATCGCTAGAGAGAGACAGACTGAGAGTCACGATGAGTCACTACATACGTTACTACGACGAGCAAGTAGGAGGTGGAGGAGTGAGACACGTCTACTCGGGTTCAACGTATCAACGCGGACGAGGTGTAGGTGCGTGGCTCGGAGGTTTATTTCGCAAAATTCTTCCGTACATCGCTTCCGGTGCCAGAGCTGTGGGCAAAGAGGCTGTGCGCACAGGCATCAACGTGTTGGACGACGTTGCGAACAACGGCTCGAATTTCAAGGAGGCGTTCAAATATCGTACTAAAGAGTCGGGAAAAAAATTGAAGAAAAAAGCCGGTGAAAAGATAGCAGAAATGATGAAAGGCTCTGGTTATAAATCGCGCGCAATGCATCGAAGGCGTCAGTTGAGAAAGACACGTACAGCGAGTACAATCGGCTCTAGCAAAAAACGCAAACAACACACACAGGCAGGACGGCAGAAGAAGAGAGTCACGAGAATAGCGAAGAAGAAGAAGAAGAGGCCTAGCAAGACAAGTACTCAGCAACGGCAGCAGAGTTTAAGAAGTGTTACGGATATTTTTGGTCCTAGACGTATTTAGTTTGGGGTAAAAATGGCATTTTTACATTCTCACTCGACGGAATGCATGTCCAGCGAGCTGGATCTTTTCACGCTTCCAGCCACCCAAACATCCATTGAAAGTAGCAGCTTTCTGCATTATAAGCCTGTGTCGTCTCTTAGCGACGATGTCGACGCACCCTTGGAATTTGTCGTGCCGGCAGGTGGGGAGCATTACTTTGATCTGGCTCACACTATGCTTCATGTTCAAGCTAAAATCGTGCCCGCTGACGAGGCTACCGCAATGAGCGAAGACCTTAAAGTCGGACCGATCAACAATTTCATGCATTCAATGTTCAATCAGATTGACGTTTTTTTCAATCAGAAAATTGTTTCACCGCCTAATAACGCCTATCCTTACAGAGCGTACATCGAGACGCTTCTGAACTACGCTCCGGCTGCTAAAGATTCACATCTTACAGCGAGTCTGTGGTACGACGACACGTGCGGCGGTTTCGATTCGCCAGCTAATGCGCTAAGCACTGCCACAGCACCTATGACTGTGAACAAAGGGCTGGAAAATCGCAAATATTTCACACAGAATAGACGATACTTTGACATGATTGGACACCTACATCACGACCTCTTTAATCAGGATAAAATGCTGATTAACGGTGTAGAAATGCGTGTACGTCTCGTTAGAAGTAAAGATGCTTTTTGTCTGATGGACGCGACATCCGATGGAAAATTCAAACTCACCATCAGAGAAGCTACGCTCATTGTTCGCAGAGTAAAAATCAGTCCTGGAGTTTTGCTGGCTCACGCGCAAGCGTTATCGAAAACCACGGCTAAATATCCCATAACGAGAGTCGAAGTTAAGTCGTTTACTCTTCACTCGGGAATATTGGGTGATTCGATCGACAACGTTATACACGGTCAGCTGCCGAAGAGAATAATCTTGGGTTTTGTGGAAAACAAAGCATTCAACGGAAACCGCTCGTTAAACCCTTTTAATTTTCAACACTTTTCCATAAATTATATTTCTCTCTACGTCGACGGCGTACAAATTCCAAGCAAACCTTTGCAGCCACGTTTCACGGGTCTCGACAAACTCTACATTGACACTTTTCAAACACTTTACACGGGTACAGGAGTGCATTTTCTCAACGAAGGTTTTGGCATCAATCGCTACAACTATTACAAAGGCAATTTTTTGACGGCCTTCGATCTCACTCCTGATTTATCCGCACACTGCGCCACACATTGGAATCTCGTGCGCTCGGGTAGCATACGCATAGAAGTGAGATTTGAAACGGCTCTTCTCACCGCCATCAACTGTATCGTTTACGCAGAGTACGATAACGTTCTGGAAATAGACTCTAGCCGCCAAATCGTAACGGATTTTAGCGCTTGATGCGTACGCACATGCGATCGCAGCGCCTCAAAAAAAAAAAAAAAATGTTTGATTCGCGCTTCATAAGGCGAACGCTCTGACAGTTTGCAGTTAGTCTCCCTCTCGAATCAGCCAGCAGCTAAGGTACACTCGAGCAGCAACAGCATCCATCATGACGGACTACGTGATCGATATTCAAGGCTTTCGGGATATAAATAAAAAATTTATTCCCAAAGAAGTCGGAGTTTTATCTCTCCAGAGCCGTATAGTTGGTCATTGGATCGTTCGCGCGCCGTGCAGTTTTACAGAATTACCTGTGGATATGCAACAGACGAACAATTACTGCACTCTCGATATACACGGTCTAGAGTGGCACGATGGAGACATCTCATTCAAGAATCTGCGTCGTAATCTGTGCAACTTGGTGAAAGATGCGCGCCGTATATACGTGCGTGGCGAGGCGAAAGCCAAGTTTTTGGAAAAAGTAGTGGCTCGAAGAATTATCAATTTAGAAGATTTCACTGCGCCTTCGTTTGACGAACTCGCGCTACAATTTCCAAACGTCTTGCTGTGCACCAGTCACGGTATCAAGAAATTCGAGAATAAGAAAAATTTTTGCGCTCTGCGTCGAGCCTATCAAATCAGAAGGTGGATACACTCAATCGTTGCCAGTCCTCTTCAAGGCGACATAAATAGTCAAGTTATGTACCAAGCTATATTAGAGCACGATCGGCTGCAGATGGAGAGATATCACTATCCCGAAAGATTTGAAGCTCGCGACGTTGTGGACGGAGTTAAAAAAGACGGCGCTGTAGAAGAAGAGTACGTAGATGCAGCATCAACATGAATACGCGTCAAATAATCACAGCTATTAGAGGATTAAAAGCAGATTCAGTGGGAGTTTACGCTGCTAATCACGTTCCTAAATTGCTTTCCACACCGGCAGCTATTGTAACGAATCTCGACACGTCCGATCAGCCAGGATCACACTGGGTTGCCATCTTCATAGATAAAAATGGATACGGAATTTACTTTGACAGCTACGGAGTTGCACCCCTATCAAAGCATCATCTTGATCGACTCGGAAAAAACTGTGCGCGATTCGACTGGAATAAAAAGCAAGTGCAGAGCGTCGACTCTAAAGTATGCGGGGAGCACTGCATTATGTTTCTGTATCATATGTGTAGTGGCATTTCTCTGCGAAAATATCTACGTTTTTTTTCATCAGACTTTGTCAAGAATGACGCATTAGCCGTTAAGTTTTATCGCAGGCTCATGAGAAGAATGCAAAATAAAACAATGCGTCGTCATCATCGAGTCAACACATTCCCACGCACGAGTTCTACAGGACGGGGTTACTGTAATCAGATCTGCACAGCCAAGACCGGATGTTTGTTATCTGAGCAGTTTGCACGAACGTATTAGGTGTGACGGATGCGTTAAACAAAACAGCTTCTATCGATATCAAACGTATCTCATTTCGCCGCGGAATGTAAATACTGTAACGGCCGTTTCTAGAAAGAACTGCGACTCGTTGACGCACGCTCTTTGTCCGCCCATCCTTTATAAAGGAGTCGTGGCGCAGCCGCCAGCCATCAGTCGTACGAACACTCTCGTCAAGTAGACCTCGTGTATTAAAAATCTTTGCAATGGATTCAGCAGCAGCAGCAACAGCAGCACCATCACCAAAGGCAGCACCAAGTGCCGAGTCTTGGAAAAATAAGCTGATCAACTGCAACTTGGTGTACTCGACGACGTACGCGCTCAACAAATCAAACTGCAAGCGCGCAACCATAGGCCTGGAATATTACGGCGGTTACTACAGAGCAGTGTTAAAAATTTGTGGCAATGGATCGCCAGCCAAGTATGTGACACTCGACACACACAGCTGGGCGGTGATCAAAGATCAGATGGAAGCTATGGAAGCCTATCTGAATCACTCCTTCACGTTCTATCAGGATTTTGGAAATCCTAGCAAGATCCTTCTACCCCATCACGATGTCACATTCACAAACAGCTTCGGCGCAAGGGCGATCGAGATCGACGAGAGGCCAACACCAAAATCACCACCCACAGCGGGAATGTCAACCCACAACGGTCAGCAGTTCATCAGCAGTGTCAGCGGCGGCGGCGGCGGCGATGACGAGGAAACGCAACAGCATCCACCTGAACAGCCTGTGTGCAAGAAGCCGAAAAGGTACGAGAGTCCGCCTAGTGTAATCATGCATCAACAAACGTTCGCTGGCTTAAGACAGGTAAAAGAGTGCATCGATTTGCGTTTTAAACAGCTCGAGGAGCTTTCAGGATTAGTTAATCGCGGCGTAGACTCAATTTTAGATTATGTAAAAGACGCTTTGAAAAGAGAAGAGGCTGAAACATGTCGCGAAATTTTGAAAAATGTCAACTCGTTCAAACAATATTACGCCCTTCATAAATATAAAATCGAAGAAATTGTTAAGACAAACCTCAATTTTGCCACTGTAAGCGTCGACGTTTTAGATGTAGTTTTAGCAGAAATCTATGCGTTTAGATTAGCCACAATCGCGAAAGATTTGTACGACATTATGTTTCCACTGTAAATTTTTTATTAATCACGTTAGTTTCTAACCTGTAAATATGCTTCATTGTTCTACGCACACACACATAAATATAACATGTATTCAATTTATAATGTTTAAAATATAAGAGTATATCAAACAAAAATGCATCTTTTTCATTGTGTACGAATCCCATCCATATTCCCCAAAGCTGAAATTTAGAGTAGGCTTTGCGGCACCGTGTAGTAGGAAATCATATGTATTTAATATTATTGCAGCGCAGAAAGGATCAGAGTCGACGCTAGGGCAATAAAAGCCAAACAGCAGGTATATGCGTGCGCGCGCGCGTATCGCGTAGAGAGGAGAGAGAGAGAGAGAGAGAGAGAGAGAGAGAGAGAGAGAGAGAGATACGCGGGTCCGGCACAGCTGTGGCGGGAGCAACCGCGTCAGAGCTCAGGGGCTACTATAGTGTAAAAGAAGAGGGGGACGGCCTGCTATAGCGTCACTCGCTCGGGGCCGGTATGGAGTAGAGAGCGAGATAGAGAAAGAGAGAGAGATTCGCGCTCGGGTCTGCTATGGCGTAAAAGGGGGAGGGCTGGCGGCTCGCTGATATAGCCGTTGTTAACTAATTATTTATAATAATTTATAATAAACAAAGTTGGTCATCCATCGATGACACACTCTTACAGTAGCGGTCGTAAATCATTTGACCTTATCAGCTACTGTTGATATAAACATGGGCTTTACACCTGACACCAGAGACTGGTGACGTCACTCTTACAGTAGTGGTCGTAAATCATGTTTATTGACCTTATCAGCTACTGTTTATATAAACATAGTGTTTGTTTACATAAACAACTGGCGCCAGCCACGGGAGCGGTAACGTCACTTAGGCGACGCCCCTGTCTCTCCATAGTGGCCCATCTACTACTCGTCAATAACAGCAGCTGGGCTAAGAGGGATGCCTCCCGGCCGATCGACTCCGATAAAGACAGCCCGACATGCGCGGCATAAGCGTGAGTAGAGCCGGGTCGAAAGCGATTCCTCGAGTTAATTACGTAAATAAACTATTCGATCATCATATACGCGGGCTAAAGGCTGCCGTCGGTCGAGACCCGCAGCCCCGAGTCTTCGGTCCGGCTTGTGCCGATCGCTATTATGCGTGCGTCTTCCCTCCGCCCAATACTTTACTTAATTAATTACAATACTTAACTTTAATCACTCTGGACCCGGGATATCTGCGAGCCGGGAGATCTCGCGGCATCTTCAATACGAAGAGAAGGCGTGGCGCTGCCCTCCTTAGCCAGCAACGTAGAAGAACCGACCGGGACTAACAAACAAGTCTTCAGGAAAACAGCTGGACCATGGTTGCTTGCAAATACGGCTGGTTCGGAGTCACCGTGAAAATCCAGTTGTCTCTAGGGCCCCGGATAAACTGGCGCCCCACCGTGTGAGGTAAAGCGAACTCGAAGGCGCGGAAAATTCGCTTACAGTTACAATAGTCGTTTTGTGTGCGTTATGACTGCGGTGTACAACAGCTGCACATTCCAATACCGCTGAGTGATACTAGTCTGCAGCCAGTTCCGAGTTAGGGCTATTAAAATAAATTCATACTCTCTCGCAGCACTAGACAACGAAAGTTGAGTTTTGATAGTGCGTCTTTCTGTTGCTTTGAGTAGGAGGGGAAGCTCGCACTTACACAGCGAACAGATTAGAAAAAGGAGTGGTAGTGTCAGCGGTCATGCACTTATTTTTTGGTTCTCTTTACGTTCCATTTTTTATCTTCCCGACATTATAAGCGATTTTTAGTTCCTTTTTTAAGTCTATACATTTAATTTTGGAGACTTCTTATTCTTTCTCTGCTCTAAGTTGAGGTATTTTTAGCCGATTAAGTTTTTTTTTTGTTTTTTTTTTAAACAAAGTGACCGGTGGCACAAGAGCGAAAACCGTATAGATAGGGACAGCGAGACACACGCGACTTGTACTGTTTGTACACCGACCGGACAAAATAACTTTAAATCGAGCGCCACAACATGGCCGGCGCTCTCGTTGATAACTGGGCCATTTTTCGGGAAAGTTAGGTCGGTTCCGGACTGCGAATCTCACTCAGGTACCGATATAACCTTTCCGAAAAAAGGTCCAATTAACAACGAGAGCGCTGGCCATGTTGTGACGCTCGATTTAAAGTTATTTTGTCCTAAAATCACGCGCAAAGGTAACAAGCAACTAATGTTTCAAGAGAAAGAAGAGATGGAGAACCTAGGGATCAGGCAAGATGGAGACCTCCACGTAAAAGTTAAGAGGATCCTGAGCTGACTGGCGGGAGAATATAGCCCGTCAGACTTCCAATCATCGGCGTATCAAAACCCGGCGCACAGTGTCACAAATTGGACAAAATTCACACAACAGCTGGTGTCGCAAGCAATCCCACTTGGACAACTTCAAAAAGGATTCTTGATACCCCTAAAAACAAGTGGCACTCCGATAATTTCGAGATTTTCATCCCCACACTTGTGTACAACGATGGACTATGGATACCTTTTCCTTCATTATTTACCTTTTTTAATTGATTTGTAACTCTTTGAAGGTACATTTTTTACAAAAAACGTAAAAATATTTTTTTTGTAAAATTTTCTGAATTTTTCATTAAAAATATTTTCAAATTTATATATAACTAGAGTGTTCCCCCCCTTCTCGCTTAGCTCGCCAACCCCCATACATTTATTTTGAATTTTATATTTTCATTATTATCTATATTTCACATTAAAACTTATATAAATTGAAATTAAAACTAAAATATAAAATTTATAATTATAACATTATATTTAAAATACAAAAATATACACTCTCTTTTCTTGTGCAATATAATC
>UCOJ01001973.1:0-17446 GCA_900474305.1 Cecidostiba fungosa
GAGATAGAGGTAGAGATATTGTCAAAATTTAATATAGAGAAGATAGAAATAGAGAATAGGCATAGAGACTTAAATAAATTCAGGATATCCATGTAGCGGTTTTTACTTCAACTGGTTCTATTTTTTTTTCTTCTTTTACGTCTATCATTATCCTAACATCACAGTAATGGGTTTTAATGTAATTAAAAAGTTAATTTAAATACCTTTTACAGCTCAACTGTCCTATGATTATCGTGTTCCAATCATTATCATGGATATAATTATCAAGACAGGATTTGAAAAGATTACCCATGACATTCAGTTTCAACCAGAAACAGTTCCAAAGGGAACAGCGCTATTTAATAGCCATCATGTTATCAACGTTGAAGAGCATCAAAAAAGTGGGCAGAGTTTATGTATTCAAGCTCAAGTTATCAGACAAACGTCTGTGCAGGCCACTATACTACCAAATTAGATGTAAGTATACCAAAGATGTAAGTGTACCAAATTACATGTACTACCAAATTAGATATGTTACACTCCATATACTACCAAATTAGATGTAAGTTTTAAATATAAAATTGTTATAATTACTGTGTTTCAACTTTCTTTTTTAATGAAAAAGTGTAATTCGAATAAAAAATATTATTATAGATAGATACTGCTCGCAAAGTCGTAGGTGTCTCATGTACATGTGTATATAACCAGAGTGGAAAGTGTAAGCACATAGCAGCTTTAATCTATTACGTCAATTATGAAGAGACATTATCTAAGACAGACTACGAGCAACAATGGGGTAAACCAAGTCAGCGACAGTTAGTCCAACAAAAGTACTGTAAGGGAAAGTACTTTTCAGAAATGTTTCGACCTAAAAAGAATTCTACAGTAATCCAGTGCAATAAAGTGGATGTCTCTGAATTGGAAGGACCCTCCGCATTAAAAATAATTCTGCTTGAGCGTGAAAAGGACAAAGATAGTAAAGCTGTTAGACAATTGATGTCATTCATGCTACAAACAGTCGAAGTTAAGCTTCAGCAAGAAGAATGTGCAGTATTTTTAAATACCTTTTTTGGCTTAAATAAAAATAAATTAGTTTATGTGAAAACTCAAATTATTTCCAAAGAAATAGAAGATTTCTATAAAAAAGAGATTGTTCGATCAAGAAAAGAGATAATTCAGTTATGTTGTGATACGATTGAGCAGTCGAAATGCAATAAGTGGTTTAAGATAAGGAATCTACGAATTTCAGCAAGTAAGAATGTCCATGAAATCAAAACTAGAAAGAAGAAACCTGTCGAAAAGCTAGTCTCGGAGATACTGTATCCAAAGAAAATTAATACGCCAGCTCTTCGTTATGGCACTGAAAATGAGCCAAATGCTATTAAAGAATATGAAAGGTTGTACAGTATGTCTGTAAAAAAAATCAGGTGTTATTATTTGTGAAACACAGCCATGGCTATGCGTTAGCCTTGATGGTATTGTTGTAAAAGATAATGAGATTATTAAAATAGTAGAATTTAAGTGTCCAAGTAGTTGTGAAAAAGTAGCTATTGTGGATTTTGAAGCAAAGAAATGTAATGTTAACTATTTACAAATAGTTGATTCGAAAGTTGTTTTGAGGACAAGTTCAGTATACTACACGCAATGCCAGATACAGTTATATATAACTGGATTAACAAATTGTGATCTATTATTATACTCACCAATTCCAAATGGGAGTATATGTATTTCGATTGAACGGAATGAAAAATTTTTAAGAACGGTTGTTCCAAAATGTGAAGATTTTCATTTCCAACATTATTTGCCTAAACTATATGAGAAAACTAGAAAAGAAAAAGATGTAGCAGATCATGCAAAAAAAAAACAATACAGATACTCGTTGTTTTACAGGATTGAATATTGTTAATACTAATTAAGAATGATTAAAAAAAATTTAAGCGTTTCCAAAGATATTGTTTTAAGCGTTGTATCAATAATATTACAATACAGTACAAAAGTAATGATATTACAACTGTCATTTTATTTAAAAAATTAGTTTAAGTCACATTATTTTTTATAACAAAATTGTTGTCACAATACATTATTTTAAAGTAAAAAATTTGTTTTATTTTATTCATCAATAATATTCTTTTCATTGATTATAGGTGGTTGTAAGTGGACCAAAACACAACATATGTGTAATATATCATCTACGCAGTGAAACAATGAGGCAGGAAATTTATTTAAAATTAAATGAGTTCTCAACCTTTGCATTATTCTTTCAACATGAATCCGAACTCTGGCTATGCTGTACGTGGCTTCAGTTTCTTCCTTATCAAACTGCTCTTTATTTTGTAGAAATGGTGGCATAACCAGAAGCATTTTGTTGCCACTTGCATCCATGGTTTGTCCACTCAGAAAAAAGTCCTTTTGAAGAAAAATGAATCCTTTTGATTCAAATGGATAATAATCTTGAATATGTCCCCAAAACGAACTCCTTTTGATTCAACAGGAAAATAATCTTGTCGCAAGATCCGCTTACCTCAAAAGGATTCTTCTTATCGATTAATAAAAAAAATGAGGGATACAATTTCCCATTGCCTCAAGAGGATTTATTTTGCCGCAAAAAAATAAGTTTCTTGCATCAAAATCCTCTTGTACGAAAAGGATTATTCTTGAGTCAAGAAGTTATTTTCGATTCAGTAGGTGCATAATTAAATTTTGCGCCAACAAAACAGGCACAAAATTTAAATTCTGATGTACCCACTCCATTGAAAATATCGTTCGAACCTCGGGCGCAAACGTATGCACCTTGGGGTGTTTGCACGAGTATTGGTTGCGGCGAAATTGCATTTTGCACCCGTGGTACAAAATATACCATTTCAACACAAATCAAAATATCAAATATCTATGACTAAGTACTAAATTATTATTTACAATTTAATACAAACATAAACTCCAACGCTTTTTTTTATTTTTGTCTTTATTTCACAAAGAAAAGCCAAAATATAATTCGTAGAATTAACAGGAGAAATTATATTTTTTTTAAGTATACAAAACAACATACGGTTCACCATCTTCATTTGAAATAATTTTGTGCACAGGCGCATATTCGGGCAAATCTGAAATACGTCTGATAATCCAGTTTTCGGAATCGGTAATCCAGTGACTGTGTATGTGATCATTAAAACCTATTATATTCCAGATTTTTCCAATCAATAGTTTTTCATCAGTGTCTGGATGAACAATTATATGAATAATTTCAAGTAGGGTTTGAAAAATTTCAAGTGCATCGATAACAACAAACTTGCCAACTGCATATTTCAAACCTTTTTCACAAAACCATTTTAAATAATATATTTTTGAATTGTCTATCAAGAAATCCCTTGGCAAATTGCTCACAAAACATGTATAATTTCTAAGCTTCGTTAATTCACAGATTTTTTTCGCACTGCAAATAACGGTTACATCTTTTGTTTTGTTAAGAAAAAGGTATGTCATGGACAACTGGTGTTTAATAGCCAAAGATCGAGGAATATTTATCTTGTTTTGACAATTTCTTCCGTAAGCAAGCAAAACGCGATGCTTTGCTTCGAATCTCATACACCAAACGCGAACTAGTGGTCCCAAAAGTAAGATAAGCATTGGATAATGCACCATGTAATGGTGCTTTGGCTTTAGATTATCGTGAGGAAAAAGTTGTAATCTAAGTGTCAAATAATTACTGATGGCATTTTTCAACTCATGTACTATATCTATTTGAACACTTTTAGATAATAAAATATCACATATTTTTCTTAAAAGCAAAAACCACTTCCAAACTTCCAAATCGCATGGCACTAAATCACCTAGCAATATTGGTAGGTATTTTATTAATATTATCATTTCTGAGGCATATATGACAATAGAACCTTTACTTAAGTGAAGTTCCGACAAAGCTGGTGGTTTATCCCCAGTATCGACGCCATAATCAAAATTCAAAATACGCGAGTTGATCATGTTCAGAGTCAAACCCAAATTGTTTATCAAATAATTGATTAACAAAGCCAAATCATATCGAGCTATACCTAAAAAAACATCGTGCATGATATCGCACGAAAAATTCTCAGCAATATGAAAACTTTTGAGTTTATTGAGCACGCATTCTGATTTAATTCCCGTTTTTGATACATCATTTTTTAACAAATCCAATTCATAATTAAATCGATTACGACATAACTCAGGAATTTCAATTGTTATTTCTTGAAGAGATTCAGAATCAATTTTACAGAAACGACATGGATATCTGGCATTGAACCCTGATACAAAGCCACAGGCGCAGTGCACACCAAGATTATCACCTAAGAATAACGTTGTTGCAAAGTACACTTTTTGAATATTATTATTTACCAAGATTTCTATGCCATTATTTTCTAAGATTAACAATTCATCTAATAGCGCATCAAAAAGGTCGTTATACTCTACATCTTCAGTAGCTGTTGCAAGAAAAATAAGAGCAATGAAAATCATATTTAAACGAGCTAAATAATGAATTGGTAGAGTTGGAATTGTATAATACACTACGCTTATTTTACTTTTTTTTTTATGTGCACCAAATACGTTTCCGCAATTAAAATCATCATGATATAAAAACAAAGGTATTACAAATTTATTTTTGTGAAAACGAGATCTTATTTTTTTCCAGAGAGAACCTTGACAGATATTTTCGAGTACTTCAGATGAACTTGATTTTAAATTTTCCATGTATGATTTTATGGCAATGAAATTATCTGAAGATTCTAAAAACAGTTTGAGCATAGGTATTATGGGTATCCGTTGACCTTTTATTGGTAAACTTTTATAAATTTTTATGCCTTTGTGTTTTACGGAAGAAAGTGTTTCTCCAAAAATTTCCGATACAGGCGGAACATAATAATGCGTTTTAAGAAAATAATTATTGCGCCTATAATCGGTATTCAAATTGTAAAATGGGTTTAACAATATACATAACATTTTACTTGTATTTTCAATGGCCTTTGCATCGTTAGTTAATTGAGATAGAATACCATTAACCAGTACTTTTATGGCTTCGGAACATAACAATTCGTTAATTTTTTCTATAATAATTTGAATAGTATTACGGGGAAGTGATTGTATGCTGTTCAATTGTGCTATAAAAGCAGCAGCCGCTGATTCGATAGTATATTCTATATGATCTAGAGAGACATTGTTTACAAAATCACTACTATCGTCTTCAGTATTAGAGTCGCTTATACTTTGTGATCGCGATAACACGTTTTCTTCTACAGTATGTGTATCGCTGTCTGCATAATATGTTGTACAGTTATTCGAAGCCTGACTCTCATTGACAATATTCTTTTTTGCATGAGATCTATATAAGTGTTTTAAAAAACTTTTTTTAGTGGAAATATGTCTAAAACAAGGAGTTTGACAACAAAAAAAAGTACTTGTATCGGTGTAATCGTGGAAACATTTATAATGCCTCACTAATAACGCAGGTGTATCACAAGTTATATTACAAATGTTGCACGCGTACATTTTGAATAGCTTTTATTTTTTTTTTCTTAATCTTGTTCTGTATCAATATTCTTAGTGTATTAACATGTGATATTACACTTGGTACTTGCGCGTCATGCTTCGTGTCAATATTATACAAAGCTTTTTGTATAACAAACCAAATTTGCTGAGAATCAATAGGATATTGCAGATTAAATACCATGTATAATTTGAACAACAAATCAACAGCACGAAGAGGACTATCCATATGCCACAAATTGTCTTCTAGACTTACGTACGACGCTGTAATGTGTTCAGCAGAAGCACCTTGTAAAACAATACATGGCTGTACTGGTTTTTTCCACTTTTCGTATTTTTTGGATCGAGTATCAATCGCTGTTATGATGTCTGCTTGTGTCTACGAAAATTAGTATAATTAACGAACTTTTTACAAAATAATGGAGAAAGATTTAAAAAATAGAATAATGATTTACCTTACACCAAAGGACAAATCCATCCCCGTGTTCAGCTAAATTTGGCTTGATTGTTCCTATACCGGTTTGAACTTTGCTTGTCGGAGGAATCAAATATGGCAGCAATAATATTTCTATCCCTTCGATCTCATGTACAGTTAATTTAAGTTCATCTCTATCAGCATAGATTTTTAAAAACTGTTTGCCCATGGGATGTCTTACTGTAACATGTTTTATGAAATGCAATTCCTCTATAAATATATCCCAGTTTACAATTCCACTGCTATTTAAGTTTTGAAAGATTTCCAAATATTCGAGCTCAATCTGTAAGGTCAAGATAAAATTAATTAAATTTGAAAAAAATGAAGGTAATCAATTACATTTTCTTATAAATACACGGTTAGATGCTTGATTTATTTAAGGTAATTAATACTGATTCTATTCTATGGTGTATGAAAAGGGAGATTACTTAAGACGGGTTTAAGTTCGTTCGAAGGTTTTGTTTTGACTAATATAAATTCAACCAAATGTGCCATTTTCAAACTTCTAATATTTAAATACGGCCGACCAATCCGCCGGCAAACTCGATTCGCGAAACCAGCAAAATTAACGGAAAGCTCAGAGCTAAAATGTTTTAAAATATAAGAAATGCTTACAAGAGTTTTTCCAACGTCAGATTTTAAAATCGGCCACTCCTTAAGTACATCATCTAAGCTTTTTGATGTAAGAGAACGTGTTTTTTTTCTATAATCAAAAGTAGCTTTCCAACGTTCAGCTGCTTCATTTGGTTCTCTAAACCGCTTCAGCCATTTAATGTGATTTTCAATCTCATCTACAACAAGATTTTATAGTAATAAAGCATTAAATGAATGAGAAGCATTAAATTTTAAACTTTGCGTCAATTGTAAGGAAGTGTTATAAATACCCGTAAGGTAATTATCCTTGCTCGAATCAGCTAACACCAACGTTGATTGATTTGTTTTTTTAGGAAGCAGCCCTTTTTGTCGTAACAGGTGAAGTGTATTGCGCCACTTATCTGGTAATTTTCCTTTGGGATTCTTACTATTATTTCCGTCCGATTTAGCTGAAATGTAGTACACTGCCTAAAGACAATTGTACATAATTAATATCTTATGATGAAAAAATGAAATAAAGCAATGACAATATCGCAAAATATATTATCTACCTTGTTTTCCGCAGGAAAAAGCTCAATAATGGCATCGCTTAATTTGTCGAAAAAATCATTAATTCTATTAAATCTGAAATTTTGTCAAATATGTGTCATCAGAGTTATGCAAAAAACATTAAAAAAGTAAGCAAGTTGAATTCCTAAACATACGTCAGTAAAGAATTTGTGCTTCTGTAAATAAGCAAATTTGTTAAAGATTGCTGCGAAGCCTCTAACAAAAATCCATTGCTACGATACTCTGCTATGATTAATTCTCCATCCAGACTATCAAAGAGAATAGCTTCAACGATCTGAAATAAGTGTCGATAATTAAATCTTTTTTTATACTGATGACTTATAAACTTTGAGCAGAATACCTACTTGTGCTGATACGTTATCTTTGTGAAGTCGAACAGCAGTACTTAAATTTTTACTCTCTGGAAATTTCCTGGATAGCACTTGAACGTCGGCTGATGATGTTTTGTTATTTGCCTTTTTATTAGGACGTGACCTTTTACGTGGAATCTCATCTTCAGTAACTTCTGTTTCAGAACTTTCCTCTGTTTTTTTGGCTGATTTTTTCTTGCTTAAGGGTCGCTTCTTTTTATCTTTGGTTACACCAGTGCTTCCAAAGGCTGAACTGTCATCATTTATTTTAGTTATCTGAAAAGTGTTCATATTAGAATATAAAATGCGTACCTTCATCAATAACAATAAGAATTATTTATGTTCATACGTACTGGTGAAGTGTTTTTAATACTTTTCCTAACAGGGCGTGCCTTTATCTTAGGTGATACTACTTGCTCACTGATACTATTGGAATCGGTTTCACTTTTTTTTGATTTTTTCTCGCTTTTTTTCCTTTTTATTGACTGTGCTGCCTTTTTGGATTTGTCATCATTGTTAGATTTGGTTGTGGATTGCTTTGAGCTATCATTAGCTTCTGCTTCTATCTGCAATAGATAACAAGTGTTTATTAGAATATGAAATACTGCTTACGATAGAAAATGATTTTACAATTAACAATGAATGAAATATACTGGTTCATATTCTGGAGATGGAGAAGAGGGGGGTGTAGTTTGCGGAACTAAATTTTGAGGCAATATTGATTGCATAGAAGCTACATTAGTCAATAGCATTTCTTCCGAATCATCGACAATTGGATCGTTGTGTGTTTCTCTAGCCTACGTGCATGAAAAAAAATCAATAAAAAATATCGCAATAAAAAAAATACACAAAATGAATAAAACGTAAAAATATACCATTTCTTCCGTCAAATCATTGAAACCAATTTTGTTTTTAATTGATTCTAATATTCTAAATCTAATAGGTTTACTTAAATCTATATGAAACATGTCAAAGTCTTCTTCTGACGTAAATAATGAAAGACAATTTACATCTACTTTTTCTGCAAAGCAATTTAAAAAAAAAAAAAAAAAAAAAAACAAGAAAAAAGTTATAGCAAGTGCACTTTATTCTATGCGTTAATATGGAGACTTATTTGATACTGTAAAGTTCTCTTACCTTCGAGTATAGCTGCTACTTCTGTAGATAAACCCCATGTCGAAACCAATGCCTCCATCTCTGTCCTATAAATGTCCACAGAAAAACGCCCGGCCAAATGAACTCCGCACCTTAGCAGTAAATGAAATGCTTAGCGTTGCAGCTCCTCCTAAATCCTCTTGAGCCAAGAGGATCGCTGACCCACAGAAAAAAGTTAGGTTTGCGCTATTGGCGTATTGATACACTGCCACTGCATTATTTTTTCGTTTATTTGCTTACTTACGTTGTCGCGATGTACTCTCACTACTGTTAGATGTATACAATTGTCCGCAGAACAACAAAGCTGACCTTGGAAATGCGTGTGGCTGCGAACCGTGACGAAATCCTTTTGAGCCAAGAGGATCGATGACCTACAGAAAAAAGGTTAAGTTTACGCTATCGGCGCGTTGATACACTGCCTCTGCATTATTTTTTCGTGTATTAGCTTAAGTTTCGTTGTCACGATGACGTACTCTCACTACCGTTTGATGTACAATTGTCCGCCGAAAAACGAAGCTGACCTCGGAAATGCGCGTGGCTGCGAAGCGGGGTGACGAAATCCTCTTGAGCCAAGAGGATTGCTGACCCGAAAAAATGGGAAGAGGTTAAGTTGTCACAATCGTTGTGTTAATCGACGTTGTTGACCCTCACACTGCACGAACACTTCCGCACTCCAACTGCACTGTCACTTGACGGTGTCGATGCACTTTTTCGGTTTGTTAAATATTGCTATATGGTCGCGATATCTGCTCGAGAGCACTGCGCTCAAAAACACTACCGATCGGTGCAATGGTCCAAAAGCAAATGAGACCCACCTCGGCAGTGCGTGCGACTGCGCAGTTTTACGGATCATAGGAATCGCAATGTGATTGGCTGTCTAGTATATGGCGCCAACGCGGCAGCTGTTTGAATTTAAAAATGTCGATGCAATCGATCTCGGCTTTAATTAAAAATAATTTTTTAACACTGCGTGTGCGAAATGCGATTTCGCGCACGCTCCGCGTGCGTTTAATCGCATTCCGCGCACGCTGTGTTAAAAAATAATGATCATACGCGTACGAAGTTGATTCTGCACTCGTGTGATTGTCACCCTCGCTTCGCTCGGGCGACAAACCTCACACTCGTGCCAGAATCAACTCTTTCGCACTTGTATGGAAATGTACTATTAATTAACATAATACGATACCTCTTGAGCCAAACAAATTATCATTTGAATCAAAAAGATACGTTTCGGTTCAAATGGAAAATCAAACATTGTATGAAAAGGAAAATCCTCTTGGCTCAAAAAAATTTATTCTTGAGTTGAAATTTTTTTTCTTGAATCAAGATGAATTTCCGTTTGAATCAAAAGGATTTCGGCAAGAGGAAAATCCTCTTGCTCCAAACAGGTCATTTTTCTGAGTGTGTGTTAATGAAGCACTTACGTCGAATACTTGCAGTCCGGAAAACAAAGGTGCCCAATCAATCACGGCAAAACGTATTATAGAAATCGGTGTTTGGCTTGTTCACTATGTATGTATGTATACCTTTCTTATCTTGGTTGGTTCATTAGCTGTCAGTACTTCGAAGCTTTCTTTTTCATGTAAACAAATGCGCTCTCTATATGGTAACGTTTTCTCCCAAAAAACATACATTTTTTCGAACATCTTTGAATAATTAATTGCGACATACGAAGAGCAAGCGAATATGCTGATATTCAAAAACGAAATTATTATATTAAAAATGTAGCCCCAGAGAAATATAAATCTCAGAACACAATGATTTCCCAAGAGAAAACTATTGAGAATCATCAAAGCGGTTGCATAAGAGAAATGTCAATTTAGATAAAAAAAGCAGTATAAATTATTTTCTGAAGAGACCTATATCAGAAAAAAATATCAGTTTCAAGAGTAGCAATTTTAGAGTGGATACTGTAAGATTTATACATGGTCATACACGCAAGATATCCGTTTTTTTTTAATTAATATTAAAGAGAAAAAAGTTTTTTGAAAATATTTATAGCACTGACTTATGCCACTAGTATCGCAACGTACTATTTTGACTTCTTAATCGTAACTGTATAATTTTTATGAAGCATTATGCTGCTCCTAGTAACTTCCCTATCGCACCTTGCGCTGTTTCTTTGAGTGGCGAGCGATCGTCACTTAACACGCTGAGGGCATGAACTCGCACCGAGGCAACTACTTTATGCTCTTGACTCTCGACCGTGCGAAAGGTGTGTAAAGTTTGGGAGATCATTATAATTGGCTTAACTTTCCTGAGTTTTGTATGAGGAATATTGGAACTTTGTTCTCGATGATCTGAACTGTTGGTCTGCTGATTAGCCCTGAATCGAGAACATGTACACCACAGAAATTCTCGCGAACAGACCCGCAGAAACTCCCGCGAACAGACCCGGGCGGAAAGTACAGCAGAGATTCCCCTGGAATATGTAGCGTAAAGACCCGCAGAAAGTCCCGCGAATAGACCAGCGCGGGAAATACAGCAGAGATTCCCGTGGAATGTGTCGCATAAAGACCCGCAGAAAGTCCCGCAAACAACCCCGGGCGGAAAATACAGCAGAGATTGCCGCGGAATGTGTCGCGTAAAGACCCGCAGAAAGTCCCGCGAATAGATCCGCGCGGAAAGTACCGCAGAGATTCTCGCGGAATGTGTTTCGTAAAGACCCGCAGAAAGTCCCGCGAACAGAACCGGGCAAAAAGTACCGCAGAGATTCCCGCGGAATATGTACCACAGAAAGTTCCGCCGATTGCCCCGTAAAATGTACCGTAGAAAGTTTCGAAAGTGCCTCACGCAGGTGAATGCGCCTACACGATCTGCAATCAGCTGTGCAGTCAGATACGTACAAAGGAGTCTAAATATATAACCACATGCTGCATCAATCGCTCGACAAGATCTAGCGCGAGTGCTGTCTCGACAGTAGTGACCAGATCAAGAAACTCTTTTAGGGCTCTCGACACAATACTGATCGAAAAGAAGAGTTTCGAAAGCTCTCGCTCCTATAGATCCTGGTATTGGTCGGTTACGAAAAGGTAGCCGAGCTGTTGGTGTACTCCGGTGCCGACGTCAACGAGCTCATTGGACGTCGGGATCCTTAGGTGATCGACGAGAAACGAACCGTTCTCCACATGCTGCTTCAGACGGATCCCTCGTCGGAGAACGCGCGACTCATTCATCTCGTAACGGACCACGGCGCCGACTTGCAAGCTCGGAACTGCATGAGACGAAATGATGCTCGAAAAAAGAGCCTACGCCGTTCTCCGTATTTCCTCAAATTATCTGCAATTAATGCACACATTACAGTAAGAGAAACAGCCGTTTGAATAAGTAAAGAGAGTAATAAAAGAAATCGAATAGATAATCAATTTAGAATATAATTACGACGAACTGGACCCGCTAGAACTCGATGACATAGAGTCTCTCCACATGTCCTTGCTCAGCATTATCGCCGATAGCAATCCACTGACAATGCGCGGGCTGCACGTTGGCCAATATCCGCACCATTATTCGCACTGCTTTTCTCAAAATTCGCGTACTGCATATCCACATCGCTACTTACAACTGTACACGAACTCTTTCTGCCAAAGGAAAATACACATTAACAGTGGGTTAGGTAAACAACAACAATAACCTGTTGCGCCTAGTGACGGTCTGAAGTTGCACGCTCGGCCTCTCTAACCTTTACCAAAATCGGCGTATTAAATCATTATTTTCTAAGAAACGGTGCATTTTTGGGACTTGGGCCTATGGGGACTTTTGATCCTGATATAATAAACTACAATATATCAAATTTTCATCCCATTTCACCGGGAACCACAATCCCATTTAAAATCCCCGGGGTCCTTTGTTAAAAAGTGTACAAATTTGTAAAAAGTTATAAAAAAATTTGTATAAAACTGTTTTATTTCCACCGAATTTGGAAATTTCAACAATAAAATGCATTGAAATGCAGAAAAAAAAACAAAAAAGAAAACAGAAAAAACAGTAAAAAGCATGAAATAATGAAAAAAAAAAATGGTAAATGCGATTAAAAACTAATTAAATCACATAAAAATAGTTCGATATAAGTGAAAAATAATAACTCATGGAATTTTTAAAAATATACACACTGCACTGCCTCATCTCACATGTACTTATATTCAACTGGTTCTTACATGCAATGTTTAGTATATAAGACCGTTCAATTTCTCACACACACACACACATACACACACACACCTTCGAGCACACACACACACGTTACTAGTTTTGAAAAAAAATCGCACAAGCTGTTTTATGTAAGTCTGACATAAACTACTATATTTACCAATAATTAAAACCGAATATGCAGGTTCATATTTAAAGCTATGCAATATAATAGGCCTCAAATGCCAGTTCGCTAACCTTTCTCCAACACGGATTTCAATCTAGAACGTCAATGTACATAAAAGTATAGCATGTAAAAAAAAATTCATCATATATAGTATGAAGTATAGCCCTGTTGAAAATAAATACATAATTTTTGTGCGTATCTTTAGTGCGTACTAAAAAAATGTAATTTACCTGATGATACATATTGAAAGTATGTGATAATTTGGGACTGACTATTTTGAATATATTAAATATAAATATAAGTATTTGATCTGGTCATAAATAGTGTTATTATATCCTCATGATACCTACATTTATGGCCGCAACAATTATTTTAAATCATACTTAACATATTTAAAATAGCCAGTCCCAAATTATTACAGATATTAAATACGTATTACCAGGTAAAGTACAAGTTTTTAGTACGTATTAAAGATACGTATAAAAAATGTGTTTATTTTCTACCTATTACAATAGATTTTTTATGGTTTTAGGATTAAATGAATTTATTTAATATCAGAGCAGGGCACTTTGACGCCCGTTTTTGCATTCAAAAGTTACTTTTGTTCTACATTACCTTATTGTAAAAGTGTTCTAGTGTACCATATAACGCTACCTATCAGTATAATCTTAATCTTTATGTTGCTATCAATCGTGATCAACCGATAAATGGTTTAAAATATCAAAATTTTTTAAATACCAGATGATTTTTAATAACAGTTCAGAAAAAATACACATGTTATTTCCGCAACACTAGTAAAGCACCACTTAGACGCAATATATATCAAAGTATATTGAGTTGAATGTATGTGAGAGGAATTCATTATATTAATTCTATTCAGCTGCGTGGGCTAATAAAGGCCTAAAATGTCAGTTCTGTAACCTCAAAATACTGTCAGTTTCATAACACATTTATTTAATTTATACATTGACTAATATGGTATAACTTTTTATAGAAGTAATTGTTGTGGTTTGGTTGTTAATTCGATACTTGTTTAATATGTAATTTGAGTTAGGATAAGCACCCTACAAGTTGAAAATAGTTGACTTTACTATGGGGACATTTTGAAGCCTGTTTTCTGCAGGCTACGGCAGAATCACCCATATACACATGCACACATACACAGAAACACTTACATTCAGTTGTATCTCTATGGTTTTGCTCGGAACGAATTCAATAATTAATTTTTGAATAAAAACCTTCTTTTGAGAACTGCCAGGGTGGAAAAGAATGTCGAGTTGTCGCTTTAGAATGCAAATTAAACGAATAAGAAAATTTTTTTCCACGTTGTTTTGGGGTTGAACAAGCGATAGGCAAGGACTGGTGCAAGTCATGAATAGGTGTATCAATCCTATTTTGATTTTGTAGATATTGCTTTTTAAAATTTTCTATAATAAAAACATTTTTTCAATTATGATTTGAACATGGTTATTATTAATTTTAAAAATTCTTTAAAGCGCATTGTGTTACATTTTTTAAAAATATTTTCTTAAATTATTATTTATTTGTACTTTGATAAAATATAAGTAAAATTCGTGTCAATTTGAATGAATATTATTCTAAGTCAATGCCAAAAATGTTACAAAATATAGTAAAAATTGTTACAGTTTTTATTCTTGTAAAAAGTGACAGGACTCGGACGCGAACCTTGAATCTCCGACTTGCAACTCTGACACTCTACTGTCGTTGCCACGGCCACCACCAACGATGCACTTTTCGAATCGTTCTCTTATTGCAATTAGGCACCCGTGATGTTTCCATACGTAACAAAATATTAATGTGGTTATACAGTTTTTATATCATATCATTAATTTTCAAACATAAATTTTTATACTGATTTTTCCAACATTTTTTTCTGGTTTTCAAAAACAATTTTGGCATATTTAGCAACATTTTTACATTCGAACTATGAACTATGGTACGTGTCTGTTTTATGTATAAATATTACTTTTAAGGTTATAAAATATTTAATAAGATGCAGATAAATTGATAAATTTCATTATTGTAATAAATATTTTTGTTAAAAGCATTGTTAATCCCTGTAGATATCCAGGTGGATAATCCACATGGATATCCAGTCAGATATTTTCAACAGGGAATACTAATATTTCAGAAATAAAGTTATGACGAGAAATTATAGTCTGTTGGTGAATGTTAATGCTGACTGACATAATATAAATAATTAAATATATGTGAATTAGTACATACCACTTATTTCCTTAGAATCATAACGTAAACAATCTTTTACTAATACTATTGGTATACTATTATAATGTTATTCTTTGCCGCACCATCAACTTTTGCAAAATGATTATTGTCAGTTCGTATTTCATTTTCTGTTATTCTATTGTTTGTTGAATTCTTTAATGTTAGTGTATTTATATTACTTATAAGCACCTGCTGTTTGAATTTCTCGATTGTTCTTCCACTGTTTATCTTTTGCACAATTTTTTCTATAATTTTACCTTTTTTCTGTATAAAAAAAATCATATAATAAGTATCGAATAATAATAATAATATTTTAAATTGAATAAAGTAAATTACTGGGTTTTTTTCTTCGTCACATTCCATATCTTCCGTTGAATCGCTTGAGGTTAATTTTTTTGGTATGATTAATCTTTTTTGTTTATTTTCTGCTCTAATTTTAACATCATTTTCGGACTCTGTAATACAAGCAATTAATGAATTATTACAAAATTTAAACGAATTGTACCATGAAAAAAATTCAGAATTATTTATTACAGATAGTTATCTAAAATTATTGTTATATATCTTACCTCCAAGACATATTATATATCCCTGATAGAATGTACCGACTCGATCATCTTTTTTTGCCACCATATATTATATAAATGTTTTGGATAAAAATCTAGGCAATCCTTTGGTTCGATGCAAATTTTATCACTTTTTTTATAAAAGATTGAGGTTACAGATTCATAATAGTATTTTAGTTTATCATCTGTATACCGCAAACAAGCGTACGTTATTGCTTTATTAGCCATATTTATTATTTATATAATTTAAAATTCTTAATTTTTAAATATTATTTGATTTTTGTTTGCATATTATTGTTTGCTTTGTACACAAAAACTTAGTATATGAAAGTTACTTTATTCATATATACTGTACAAATACTATACAAACATTTGTAATTAACTTAACATTAATTAATTAACTTTATATTAACTTATTTGTTATTATGACTGATGACTAAGCCTTACGAGTACGTATCACAATAAAATCACAATCATTCATATTTGAATAATTTGTTCTTAACGTCCATAACTGTTTCATAATAAGAAAGAACGTTGCTGAATCCTGTTAAAGTTAGGACATGAGGAACAGCCGAACAGCTAGAAAAAACAAAGAGAAACAAGCTAACTTATTTTCCCCATGTAAAAAACACAAGGCGTGCTCAATGGGAACTTTCCCAACTTCCGCCCCTACGCTATATTTATATTTATTATTTATAGATCCTGTATTGATATTATGCTGTTTCCCATACAACATATACTCGTGCTACAGTATTCTGTACAATGTTATCTGGGCGTTCGCACTATGTACATAATGTTATCTGGGTCCTGCCGGTCCCGCGAATATGTGATGCGTATGTATGTATATATACATATGTGTGTGTATTTACCATTGCAGTGTATAATGCTACAAAGTTGTTTTGCGTACAAAGGTTATTTCTTAACGTTTGTTGCCTTTGTATATTTTTTATACAAGTTACTGATTGTATTTAGTAGTTGTTTAAAATTATTTTTGTAAAAAACTGAAGCATTTATTATAGTACTATTATAGTACTATAGAACAAATTGTTGATAAACGTACTGGATTACTATAAAAATGAAAAGATATAAAAGAAATCTTGAAGTTGGAGATGAAGGGATAACTAAAAGAACTGCTCAAAGATACAAAAATGTTCTTAATCAGACAGATAAATTTGATGAGGTAATTAAGAACTGCAAAAATAATTCAAATAATTCTCACTTTTCTTATATTATAACAAAAAAAATATTAAACTAATGTTTTTGTTCTAGATGCTAAGTAGTGTAAGCTCACTTGTAGAAGTAGAGGAAGCTATTTCCATGAATGAATTTGTACCAGGCAGCATAACTACTATTGACAAGGTTAGAATAATATTTTTAAGAAAATTGTAATTTTTATGTCTGCATAGAATAATACTCGTTATTAGTATATTATGACACATTCAAAGGAAATATAGGAAGAGACATAATAAAATGAAGTAATTTGTAAGAACAACCATAATAAAATGTAATTATTTAAAGAAAAATTGGTCATTTTTGTTATGCCAAGAGAAAAAACTTTTTACGGATTCCAATAAAATATGAGTCTGTCTATAGGGCCGTATTCGCGTACGCGAAACATACGCGAAACGTACGCGAAGTACGCGAAAAACCTCCTACCCTCGGGAGGCTCCTCCCACTTTTCGCG
>UCOJ01001974.1:0-17415 GCA_900474305.1 Cecidostiba fungosa
TGAGGCCCATTTTTTTCACCGGTCGCGTGCCTTCTTTGCTTGTATTGCCGGACCGGCGACGGTTATAGAGAGACGCGCGGATGTATCAACTCGCGCGCACTTGTGGGGAACGATTTTACGAGGAGACTGAGAGCCGACGACGCCCGGGATTAGGCTAAGACGGTTTTTTATTTTTATTTTCGTTTGCCGAGAGCTGTAATCTCTCCGGGTTTACAAGGATTATTTTTAAAGTATGTTTGCCGAGTATATGTCAGGATGAGAAAAGCCATTGCGCTTTTATTGGAAAGGTATGCGAGTATGATATCGGGATGTTTCTCCGGCGGATATACACGACAGTGATTTTTTCACGCTCTATCGAGATTTCACGGCCGCTTTTTAGCCCCGAGCTCTTAATCATATTTCTCGAGCTCGATCGATCATCTCTGACAGATCTTTACACTTTTTAGCTTCGGCTGAACGCGAAGCAGCTTTTTTCTCTCATTTCACCTCGATCGAGATGTCAATACATATACATTAGTTTCCTAAGCAAAAAACAATTTATGCGCTCGTGAATCAAGCTTTAGCAATAAATAGTTCATCGTTCGAGTGCGGAAGCTCTCTTGCTGCCTCTCTCGAATCGAATGAATATAAATTGTATATTTTGTAATTTATCGGACTTTTGTTTACCAGCAGCAGCAGCAGCAGCAGCGGCAAAACACTAAGACCGATATATATTGGCAATATCGTGAAAAAGCCATGGCGTCGCGTCCGAAAATTCACCCTCTGTATATATTTTTTTACTCGGGGGTGGACGTCGTCGTCTCTTTCTCTCCCCCTTATGCGCATCAAGCGGCGAAGCCTATCGGCTACCAGGATTTCGCTCCCCACACGGCATATTTTCCGCCATGCGGATGCGTAGGAGAACTGCCGCCATCGCCATTCCTGGAATTGAACCGTTCATCAATGCTCATAATTCTCGCGCGCGATACTGTTATCGAAGGAGATAAACTGCCGGCCCATTTTTATACGCGCGCGCGAAATGCGCCTTTTTTTCTCGTGAGAAATCGATAATAGTGTAGAGGTAGTAAAATAACTTTGTTGAAACCATAAAAGTGAGTGTAGCCTTTGGAAAAAAAGAAGCAACGGACACACACTCGAGCTTCATTATCTTAACAATATCAAGCGCACGTCCCTAACAATTTTCGCACAAAAACGACTCTCCTTTTTCGTCATCTCTCTCGAAAAAGATAAATGATTCGGAGTCGGTGAAAAGGAGGCCAGATTTCCTCTATTGCGATCCAGGAAGAAAATGTCGCGCACGTCTGACCTCGCACCGGACTTTCCGGGTTTTCGAAATTGATATTTTTCTCTCTCTCCCTCCTTGTGCACGCGCGCGATCGAATGGCTCTCTATATTCAGTGTACGGCTCCCCATCAGTACATTATACATCTATAGAGGTGCCACGTTTTCTCCGATCTCGTTCGTCTTTCTTCTTTTTCTTCTTCTTTGCGCTCTTGGCTTTTTATGTCGCGCGCGGTGCTGTCCGAGGGTGACCGTTTTTGGGGACACATATAATATAGCGCATTTCTTAATAAACACTCGTCTCCGCGAGTACATAGTATAGTTCAGACTTTTCTTTGCGATTGAAACAAAGACAATACGCGACGGATGTATTAATAAAAATACGCGATGAACAAGATGTCAAACAGATAATACACAGGAAAGCGGATAATTATTCCCGACTACGATGAGGGATAACAAACGTCTTCGGCACGTGGCGATATTTAAAGTCTCTGTCAATAATTAAGGGGAGAATATGTATGGGGGATGGGCTGGAAATACCTATATAGTACCGGCGCGCGTCGATAGGTACATAAATATAATGTATGCGAGTAGTATAGCCGAGAAAGGCCGCTTACACACAAGGGGAGAAAGAGAGACGCGTGCGGGCCGTCGTCTATTCGAGACTCACGCGGGATGTAAATTTCTTACCTGAGTACGTAACGCATGATTAATCTCGATTTAAGAGGGACCGGCCTGCAGCCTCGCACGCGCCAAAATCTTACACCCGTAAGCCCGGTTACGTATCAATTTGTATTATACTCATGGGTATGAAATTTCAGTGAATTGCTCGACTCGATTTATGAATCGAGAATATTTTTATATTTATGCAAAGTTGATCCCAACAGAAGCAAACAGTCGTAGAAAAGATGTCACTCTCGCACACTGTTATTTTCCAACGTCCCAAGCAATTTTCCTCTCCTTTAAAAAGGCCACACCCCGAGCTGTTGAGTTTCGCACTTGTCAACGGCTTTCTGGAAAGACCCGCTGTACTCGTTAAATCATTGAGCCTCGTCGTCGGGCGTGGCGCTGGCGCGCAACTTAGACTTATAGCCGCTATACATATGCAGTTGCGAATGAAGAAACTTTGCCGCAGCGACAATGACAGACTTCTCGAATTTTATGTCTAGCTATACCTATATATTTCGTATTGTCGGATGTATACCGGATTATTGCGCGTGATTGGATATACACAATGATGAGAGGTTAAAATTTTAAAGCAGAATTTTTCGGCTTGTTAATTTTTATGGACGCACGGAGCTTAACGATTTTTGAGACGCGGGTAATTCGAAGCTAAAGACTTTGATGCAGCATTAATCGTGTAAACTCGGATTGACCTTCCATCCCGTATTCAAATGCACACATGAACTCTGCCCCATATACACACCACATACGAGTGATCCCCGGCGCCGAGGGATGGACGCCGCGGTAATGACTCGCATGTTTACGTATCGCCAAGTGAATCCCGCACCGATCATTAATTTTCCTGCACACCTCTTCGTTTTATAATTATTCTTCGATAGCTGTGTGTGTGCTGAGCCGCTCTATATACAGTACAATATGGATTGAAATAAAATCGACATCGGAGAGGCGTCGACAGCATTGTCGGACTGAACAACAATTCCTGCCTGTAAGACCACGTATAGAAAAGCGAAAGGGGATGATCGTGGAAACGGTCGCTCTCAAGAAAGAGAAAAAACGTTACGGAATCTCCCCTTTACGGCGTGCAGTGCTGGCCAATGGTCACAACACACTCGACTCTATATAGCCGTGGCGCGAACTAATGTTTTGCCGATTCTCTCGCTCACGGAAGTCCGCAGCCGGAAAAAGCATCTGGAGCGGCATCAACCACCCTACGGCTCTTTCACTCTCTCGCCTTTGAAAAAGCTCTCGCAAATGGGCCGTTTGCGCGTAACGGGCGATTTTCCGAATACGCACGCACTCTTTTTTTCTCAGCCAAGAGCTGAGCCGAGCGGAGGAGGGAGATTGGTTACGAGTAGCGCGTTTTTCGTAACCTGATAAATAAGGAAAAGCCAGGGGGTTATACGCGCGAACAATAAGTCGTGCGCCCCAGGTTAATATGCGGGCAACTAAACACTGGAGCCGGACAATGCCAAGATTTATAGGTCGACACATACGCCGCCGCTGCTGACCATTGTCCAGTGAATCGACCCCATCCCCACGATGCACGAGTTATATACGCCACTGAGAGATATTCTACGGCTCTTTTTCTCGCTTTGATCTATTTTCTATTTCGGATTTTTCGCCCAAGAGAGAAAGAGACTGTGTTTTTCGCCCTCTCGAGGACAGAGGACAGGACGGCTGCGCGGGAGAGAATGATTCGATCTGCTCGCTGTGTAAACAGTTTGCATAAACGGTTGCAATACACATATACCTATATAGGTATGGGCGAATCACGGGCCAACAGCAAAACAACTCTTACAGGTATACCTATGACGTGCGAACTGAGATCTTTTTAGCAAGTACTTTATTTAGTTACGTAACAAAAATAAGATCAGTACAATTCAAAAACTGTTTTTAAAATAAATCCTTGCTATAATTTTCGAGCGCGTACACATAAGCGCGCATAAATCAAGGGTTCATTTATTGACGTCGCGTGCGACATCTCCACGCGCAATATCCAGTTCTCGTTCTAAAATCGAGTGTAAAGCGTATACATATATACAGATCCAAGACAACAATAGACTGTGCACGCGCTCACAGCCTTGCACTCGTTCGGTGTCGCACGCCGCCGGACATTTAATGCGCGCACGCATTAAAGGGAAGAGAGATTTTTCGGGAAAAGTCCGAATCGCATAATTCCTCGCTGCACTCGTTTACTCAGCGGCGCGGCCACTGTTGTGGGACTCGGTGGGAGACTCCTGCTCCGCTGTAGCCCCCTTTTTCCATATAAGCTCACAGCTCGACGATTAATCGTTTTTCACCGATTTTCGGACGTCGCTACAGAGCGACCCGTTCGTCGTCCACGCACTGACAAAGGAAGGGGTCTTTTTGTTCAAAAGTATTTATGATTCGACAGCGCTCCAATTTCCAAAAGTTTTGAAAAATAAACGCGACATACTGCAAAGAAGAAAGGGCGCACGAGCTGCTATAAGTATACACGTATACTCTGTTTTTGGATATCTGCCGCGACTTTCGCCACGCGCGCGAGTTGTGCGCACAATTGGTCAATGCGAGGATAAGCTGGGGTTTTGCTGTTTGTTAAATGAGTGTACGACAAAAGCTTCTCGATTTGGAATATGGATTTTATTCACAACGTATAGGAAGCCGTACACATTCAATCGAACACTCCTCGATAGGTGCTGTATCCGTACTTGTCCAGTAGTACAGGGAAAGCATATCCTATAAGAACACTGCTCACGTCGAAAGTGATGTCTACGAAAGGATAAAAAGTTACGTTGTAATGATTCCCAACGTCGTAACGAAGTTTGTAAGTTCCGGTCGTGTATTTGTATTTCCTCGAAGAGAAGGTGAACTGTCCGTTAGCTTCGGTTTTTCTGAAAAAATATACGATAATTTAATGAGTATACTGTTGCTATAAATTTATCTTTCATTAGATGCATTACCCATCGCTGACGATGATCCAGTCGTCGTTTTTCAGTTTGAAAAGCGTGACCGGCAAATTCGGAATTCTTTGCGCCGTAGTCAAGTCTGTTATTGAAGCGGTGATATTGTAATTATAGACAGTATCAAAATTAGCGCCAAACACAGAATTAATTTGAAACGTAATGAGAGCGATAAGGAGACCCGAATTGAATGTCATTGTTGATAAAAATTCGTGATCCAACTATTGTTATATACGTGCTCTGTAATTGAATCCGATCTTCGTACTAACTGGCGATAAAAATTGTTCTAACTTTTATAATCGGATCGGTATTTTATGTACTATTGTATCAGTATATCTTATCAAAGTAAACACTGCACGATGTCGAAGAATGTACGAGAAAAATGCACTAGAATGATTATTAAAAAAAAGCCAGATTTTAAAAATCGCTGTTAATGCATTTTATTTGAAAAAAAATATCCATCACATTGATATAAAGTATTTATGAGCCACGATAGGTGCTGTAGCCGTACGCATTGATCAACAATGGAATGTGATAATGCTGCTTTGTATCTTCTACATTGAAAATAATATCTATAACTGGGAATAATGTTTCTTGACCAGCTGCCTTATAGTAATCCTTGACTCCGAACGAAAATTTATAAGTTCCCGTTGTAGATTGCACACTGGAAGATGTAAAATTAGCCAATCGACCATTAGCTCCCGTTTTCCTAAACAAAAAAAGAAATTAGTCTTAAAAATTCTCTTATCGAGTAATATCCTATTATCAAGTTGCTATTCACGTACCCTTGAGAAACAAGTACCCAGTCATCGCCGCTCTTTAATTTGAATAATTTCACTGGCACTTCAGGAGCAGCACGTCCTTTGCAAGTGTCGATTATATGAACGGAAAAATCAAACGTATTGGACTGACCTTTGACATTACCACAAAGAAGCAAAGTCAACAGTGTTGCAAAAAGAAGCCCGTGGTAGAATTTCATTTTTGTGAATATTTGGAACAGTTACTGCGCAAGCATTGGTACATACTAAGCTGAACTCTATCTGTAGTGCGTTTTATATATATGGAATATGAAAGTGATATCGTGAACAGCTGATTGCTCTTTATCAATGCAAACACCACGTGTTACTTTCCACTTAATGTCCTCTTGTGATAAGTACAATAAAATTTACAAAAAAAGTCTCTGTTTTGTTGTGATTGGAATACTTTAGCAATTTTCACACAGTTTGGATTAAAATTATTGCGTAAAATAACCTTTAGTTTGTTCAAAAGAAGTTTCTAATATGATAAGATGTTAAAAAAAGTTATTTCGAATTATGTATTAGCATTGAAATTTGACTCTAAATATAGACATTTCTTCGAACAAAAGGATGAGGAAGTTTATGACGGAGTATACACAAGTGCATTTGCATTATCAAAATTAAAGTTTTCCTGGCTTTAATCGAAAGCTTGGTTCATTATCTTTCGCTTCATTGGAAAACGAGTACAACTATGAGAAAAGCTGAAAAAAGTATATAATTACAGCTCCCAAAAAGTAATTAATCAGCCCTTAAAGTAGCTCCCAGTATATCTCGTACTAATAACCCTAGAGCTGCCTCTGGATTTTTTTCGAACATACGGGCGTAGGGTCAAATTCGATCTCCTAATACCCAATTAAAATTTCCCTGTCTCGCCGCCAACTGTCTTGTTTTTCCGTCCTCAGACACGCGCACGCGGCAGATATTATTCTCCTCCCTCGTCAAACTAACCGTGAAACAAGATAAACTATCTCGTCACAACATTATAATTCGCCCTTAAAAAAGCGTGTAAAGGACGAAGACTCAATCGGGACGCATGTTTACCAGCCGATCCCAGAGCTTACCACCTTTCACACCCGAGGATCAAAAAGCAGCCGGAAAAAAAGTTGTAAGCTCGTATCTGTCGCTTTTCCTCGTAATCGGATTTCGGCCTCGCGCACGCGCACACACACTCGTTTATTTATAGGCTCCTTTTTTTGCTTTCTCTTTGCTCCCTCTTTCTCGAGGGGCGGAGCTATATAGGCACCCCATACGGCTCACCCCTCGCACGCGCGTTAATTCTGGCCACTTTTCAAACGTCGAGCGCTTTGCTCCCTCTCCACCTTTGCTTTCTCGGCGGCTGGCCATCAGCAGCTAGACTCTCCTCTCTATTTTTTTCATCTCGCCAGTTTTTTTTGTACGCAGCTCGGACACCCGATACGGACCGCTGCAATGTACATGGATTTCCGCTTTCCCGCACGCGCACGCGCTGCCTCTTTGTCGTTACGGGGGGATGAGCGTATGCACGTGGTGCTCGGTGGCCAGTGTACCGTCGGAATCTCTTTCTCTCTTTTTTTATACGCTTTTTTCGAGGGGGGCCGGCGTACATCGTGGTTTGACGTTCGGCCGTTTAGCCGTTGTGAGTCGAGGGGACTAGCCGCGTATAGGTGCGGAACAGAGTGTGCCGGGTGCATAATACGGAGCGGATGATTCCGGAGTTTTTTCTTCGGATCGCTGTTATGACGAGAGTTTTTTATACGCGTTTTTTTCGCACCGGGAATATTGACTGGGTTATTGAGATGTAATTGACTCGCCGCAAGTGCACGAGTTTTTTCTCTCCGTGTTTGGGGATTCAGCAGGTGATTTTTTTGATGGAGGAAAAAACTGATCTTATTGAATTATGCATCATAAATTCTTGTAGTGTAACTTTTCCTTACCGATTCATGGCATTATACACTTACGCTCTTATACCTATATTTTGCGATATAAATGGAAATCCGCAAACAATTCAACACAACTATGATTACTAAAAAGAACTTCTAATTATCGATCGAAGAACGCAACCCTATTTTTCTAAAGCCTGCAACCTTCCAAGAAGCTACAAAACGACCGCCGTTAAAAAAACTATTACGACGAATTTGTCGGACACGCGGCGTCTCTAACAAGAGAAAAAAAGACTCGTCCGAACGCCTCGCAAAAAAAGAAGAGACGACGTGCTGCAGGCTCTCCTCTATTTTTTGGCTGAAAAGTGAAGATTCGAGGCCGGAAACGGGGCGTCCTCTCCCTTTTCTCTCTTTCTCTCTCTCCCAATTGAAAGAACTCGGTTTTCTCGCAGATCATCGTCCTATATGTATGCACGAGGGCCTCAAATGGGGAAAAAAGCCCTCGACAATGGTGCAGCCTCTGTGTGCCACGGGCGACCCATTAGGGATGCGCTTTGCTTGCTATACAGTCCGCACTGCGTATACGTTATTTATGAAGCCGATGCTTTTTTATGACAGATGTTGACTGCGCCCAGATTGTATATCATTATATTCATCGTCGAGCGTTAAATATGCAGGAAAAAGTCATCGTCGCTATACTATGCAGATTAATAAAGTTTCGCGAAATCCAAATCGTTTTTATTTGCGCAGAAACCGTATAACGATCAAACTTTGATCATTAATCACTCTAAAGGGCGTCCATATATAAGTGACAATAAAGATCACGAAAAAAAAACAATAAATCGTCTACCCCCACCATCTGCGTCTGTAATTATCATCTCTCGATCTGTCGCGCGCATATTCCCCCGTGAATATAGTATTTTAATATATACCCTCCACAGGCGCGCGTGCGCGCATGACAATGAGCTGTGTCTCCCCGGAAAAATAGGCGCATAGATGCGGGGGAAAAAGCTCCAGCAAAAAATCCAACGAGAGGCTGCGGTACGTCGTCAGGTGATCGATCTACAGGCCGCGTCATCGTCAACCTGGCCTACGAGTGCGATGATACTTTCATCGCTGCCGATGATCGAACGCTCGAGCGTGATCCGCAGGATTTCAATTTCGAGCCCCAAGTTTAGCGATGAATACGCCTGCGCTTTATGCTTTTTCATTTCGTTTTTTCATCGAGGGCTCTTAAATGCGCTTTTTACGCTCGTTTTTGGAAATCGTGATGCAGTGCGTGAAAGCGTGACGTTTTGTGAAATATTTACTTCCGATGAGGTTCGAATATGCGTTTATCATTAATCTGTTTCGGCGGTCGTGATTAAAATGTAATGAAAAAATTTAAAAACTGTTCAATTAAAAATGTATTTTAAAAAAGCTAATTAATATAAGCTTTCACCCCAATCTCGAAATTTGAGACGCGTCAGCACGCCATTGCGAGGTAAATGTATCCGCATATGAGAATCAGCCATAATTGACTCGTCAGTTTTCACCGCCGGTATAGCCTCTCTCACCCCTTTTAAAAGCCACTCGAGGCTAAAAAAGGCCGTATCGCTGGGGTCGACCGCCGTCATAACATTGCATCACAATGGGAGTGAACCTGTTGAAGAAGGGGAGAATTCCACAGCAGCGTTTTTTACTTCCACGGTTGCTCTCGGGTTACAACCCCTTGTATGCGATGCACAATGCTGGATACACCTATCGCCGAGGGGAGTTTTTTTCCTGCTGCAGCCATATCATTAGTTCTATATTATGTGCATGTGTATATAAACGCGGCTTTTTTCGCTTTTTTTTCTAATCGAAGAAAAAAACTCCCCCTGTGGGCAGGTCGCTGCGGGTATAGGTGTCAGGGGTCGCGCAGGTTCCGCGTTTTTTTCGTGCACGTCTTCACAGTTTTTTTCTCGATTCGAGAGGATGAGTATGATTCCTAAATTGTTGTGACATGCGTGTGACATTTTTGATGACACGATCGATCACTCGGACTTTCAACGAGCATGTATCCAGCGAAGAATATTCTTCCTTAATGAACTCTGCAGTAAGAGTTGTAAAGATAAACACCTGCAGCGCGCCGGAGACAATAAAGCAATATTGTCAATCCGAGTCGTAAAGACCGCTCTCGAAACTCAAATGCTGGGAAAACCCACGTTCTGTCTCGAAAAAACGGGAAACTTTTAATCCCCCCTGTATAGGACCTCTCTCTACTCTTAACTACCGAACCGATTTTTCCCCACTTTTTGCGCGCACCTTTCTCCCCGGATTAGCATCTACCTATACTCTCCCTCGAGATTAAGCAAAGCTCTCTCATAGAAGCAGCTCCTGGAAAAGAGTTGGATATCGAGAGGAAGGTAGTGGCTATATAAGAACAATTTTACAACCGCCAAAACCGCACGCGCGCCAAGACAATCGATCGCGTTGAGCGTTCGCGTTTTGTGTGGCTCCGCCAGGTATGTCGGAGGCGCACGAGATTAGCGAGCGACTTTTTACGATTTTTCCCCCGGAACAAGCTCTGTACCTGCGACCTTCTTAAGCGACGCCTGCATTGAGCCGTTTTATGGGGGGCAATCGCGTCGGCCGGTGTAGGTGCTTTACGATCGTCGTCGTCGCCGGGGCGAGAAAGTGGAGTAAAAAGTGTCGCGCCAGTTATACAACCCTGTGCGCACGCGCGCGCGTCGGCCAGACTAATCCCGTTGTAAAACGGCGTCCTCGTAATGCCCTGCGGCCGACAGATGGGTGGTTTATGCTGCGTAGTGAGGTGCTAAGATTATTGGGAGAGAGGGACGCTGTGCCGAGGTAGTGTAGATATACAGGTAATGACGCCTATACAGTTGTACGAAATTAATGACTTACACGCGCTTGCCGGAAATGCCGGGATGTATGGATTTATACATTTTCGGAAGAGAAAATCGAGGCAAGAAAAGCTCAAACCCTCAACGGCCTAGAAAAACTCGCAATCCTTTCGACGCAGCATCTGCGTTTGTACCTGTAATAAAATTCGAAGGACGCGCGCGCAAAAACATTACTAGCCGAGAGAGATTAGAATGAAAAAGCGGGAAAGCTCGGAGGCAGAAAAAATAATAAGGAGAGTTTACTTACAAGAGTCTCGTTTTTTTCGATATTCCTGCGCGCTTAAGAGGGATACAGGCGTCTCTGGAGCTCCAAGACATTCATCACGGAACATCTGCGCTCCAGTGAGTAACAGCAAGAATTTATAGTAGTTGAAGTTTGGAACTTTCTTCGAATACTTTTTTATTTTTGTGTGAGTATCTTCGTTAGCATCTAAAAAAAGGTATTCGGCACGCCTTATCTGGGGTAAGGTTAAAAATAACCAAAAGGTAGGAAACCTTTTTTTTCGCTAATTTTTGCGAGAGTGATAAACAACTTTAGAAACACCATTTTTTTGATAAAATTTTATCACGAAGGAATAAATTGAAGTGCTAAATTTTATAATCTCGCTGCCGATGTTATATATCTCGCTCGTTCTTATGAGTTCTTTTATGTAGTCGATCAATATAAATTTTCAATTTTTCCAAGATAAAAAATGAGCACGAGAGATACATGAATTATTAATCGTCATAAAAAGTTAGAATCTAATATATAGATTTTATGATTAAAACACTAGCTCTCAAAGAGCGAGAAATGTAGAAATTACGCCGGCCTGTTTTTGACCTTATGAAAGATCAGCCTAGCTTATATAGAAGACGTGTCGAATATACCTTGTTCAATTTACACGGTGTTCGATGACTTTTTAAAGTTTGTTAAAGTTACTCACGCAAAGATTAAAATAAAGTATTCGAAGACAATCTTCAACTACATAAAAATAGCTGCAAATTTTTCTTGTACGTACATAGCCGTTTTTGGTTTATCGATTTTTCGCCGGGGATAACAGATCAATCATAATTCCGCCGTCATAAATTTACGTATATATAAATACATCGTGGGCCGATACATTACATTTGACTATTTCCTGCGTTACGCTCGATAAAATCCTGCAGTTGACACACGCGCAAACAGTGCTCGATCAAACGCGCCTCGAGGAAATGCTTATCGAGTATGAAAATATCCTAATTGTTTCAGTATTGATTCCAGAGCGATGATTTTGTTTACACTACTCGTAGCTTATTCCGTCATAATTTTAGATTACAGTCAAGCATGCCGATCGAACCTCGTTATACACCTTTTTCTATTATACACGCCAGTCCTGCCACTAAACAACCATACATCTCTCGAGTAGCTAATCGAGTGGCCGGCTTTCAAAAAAGCCCATTAACGAAATAAATAATTGCTCCGACCGAGCGCTCGCTCTCGATTCATCAACAAAAACTGGCCGGATCGTTAAAACGAGGAGTATACGCAGGCCTCCCCCCACGCATATGCAGGGAGCAGAGAGAGAAAAATACGGAGCGAAATTTCGATTTCTGTTTGAGCGAAAAATGAGATGGACGTCCGATCGAATGCGTGTGTGAGTGTGCAGGGGTCGCCCGCACGTCCATCCATCCATCCATATATATATATTTTTAGGACTTTTCGGTAAAAATCCCGCAGCAGCAGCCACCCCATCGAGTTGGGGCGAGCGCAGATCGCACGCTTACACCCTCGCATTATGCCGTCGGTTCCCCTGCGTCCTGCGTCCTGCATGCGATCGAGGCCACCCCTTCGCGCGCGCAGCCGCCGAATCACCGAATCTGCTCTGTCTCCGCTAGAGCTGCGCGCACTCGAGATATCTCTCTCGTTCTTTCTTTCTTTTCTGCGTATATACGTATATATGTATAAGTAGGGGGAGGGGATACGCGTGTAGGGGTGCGGGCAATAAGCTTCTTTATTTCGCCGGAGAGCCGAGGCGCTTCCGCGATTGAGCCTATTTTCTGGAAGTCCCATACCGATTCCGCTTCGGTTATTTGGCTGGCTTCGCTGGGCTATTATTTTATTGCGCTTGACGTTTACGTTAAACTTTCTTTTCTTTTTCCGAGTTTCTATTTTCTGTATGCCAAGCTTCAACGATATAGAATTCATGTAAACATTCGCGTGTATAAACATGAATGTCGGAGACGCTAATATTGTAACAACAATCCAACGTATATTTATCTGTGTTGATGTTAAAATTTGTATATTATAAATTCGAAACTTATATGAGATTTTATGAGGCGCAATTAGTTTCAACGATATATTGCTTATAAATGCATTACAAAGAGGAAGAAATTGGTAAGGCAGATGCCGGTATGACCGGCTTAGAATCGCGATCCCATTTAGTGTTCGATAGTTGACCGTAGGAAAGACACAATCATTTTATAAAACACATGACAATTAAATTACAAAAGGACTAAAATCAACTTCTACAATTGATTTATTACTATGTGGAATTTTTAAAAATATAAAGTTATAACAAAATTTTCGCAGACATTTCGGAGGCGCCCTCTGTACAAGTACCGGATTCACCAATTGTATTTCAGTCGATACAGCCGATTTCTTCTGTCCAGCAATCGATCAATATCCTTCGCAGATATTATGGAAAAATAAGCTATCTCTAATTGATTATTTACAAATCCATCATTTGTATTATCATTGTAAAATGTAACATTTTTCAGGCATGAGTTTTATTCAAATTATTAGTTTATCGAAAAAAAGTTAAACTTCGAGTAATTCTCACAATTATCAGAAAAAGCTTAACTGATATTACCACTGAGATTGTTAAAATAAATGGACTCGTCACCCAACGCCGATCCCCCCGAAACTAAAAAGAGCCACATGTCGCGCCGCCCCTCAAGGGTTCCAGTCTCTTGTTTTATGCGCGCGCACGCATCGCCCTTCAAGCACAATGAAATTCAACCTGTTCCTGTTGGCCAGATAGGAGGAGCTTCCAGGGGGTGTTTTTGTTTTTTACACACTAGTGAACCCCTTGTTCAGAATGTTGAACTGGAACGTTGGGGAAGTTTTTTAGGTCGCCATTTTATTCCCTTCTAGATCGTTTATATAGGGAGGCTGGTTTTCGTTCCCCCTTTTTTTAATCAGTGAAAAAACTCCGTGTAGGATTGCAGCTAGGATATCAACGCCAAGTCCCTACGGATTCTGGCGTGGGTTTGAAAATTACCAATTCTATCCAATAGTATCAAGTGGTACTGATTGATATGTTAATCATTAAATTGCATATTTTCATAAGTACACCATACTTTTCTGAAATTTGCATATAGCATAATTTAATAATATAATAAATTATAAGTTGAACGAGGGAAAAGTGGGGTTTAGGTATAAATGTAACAAAATTTTTAGATAAATAACTGTATTTTAAATTGTATCAGTGATACAGTGGAATGTCGCAAGTGTGTATAAATCGTCTAATGAAATTATAGTTATGTTACAAAACTTTTTGTACACGTTTCATTCGTCTCTTTCATTTCTCTCCAATAAACAAATATAAAACAATCGCTGTAAATAAAGAGTTCCGCATAAATATACAAAAATTGCAGGGGCAAATTAGATAATCCATAATTTATAAACGTTAAACAAATGAAAATCTTTTATACATCAGCTATTTTTTATGCCACGACTGCAATTCATTAGTATCTTTGTAATTGACTTATTAAAATTCCACGAGGATTGCACTTCAGCTTGGCGCTCTCAGCGTCAACTCATAATTATAATTGTCTATTATTCTTGACTAGTGCCAAACTTTTTTTTATACATTTTTATAAAATTTCTCTTCCATCATTATCGCCATATATTACAAAATATATTATTTTTATAAAAAATCTCGCGAAGTTGAAGCGAGGCCACTTATCAGTGTATCTACATGTGTAGTCGTTTTGCTTGCAGATATATGTGCGCGCTAATAAATTCGCATTAAAAAAAAAAAATAATCGTCACAATTGAGTGGTCTTTCTCTCTGAGCTTGTCGTACCGCATACGAAAAAATAAAAATACAATATAAAAAAAAATAAGAAAAAAATTGTGACTTTTAGCTCTTAAAGTTTAGTGCTTGACGCGAGCGATGTGGAGGAAGAACAAGACCTTATCGGTGCACGGTATACCGCACATGTTGCAGGTGTAGGGATCCTGGTAGCCGTGGTACCCCATGTGCACGGAGTGCATGACCTCGTTGCCAAAGTTGATCTCGCAGAACTGGCAGGTGAACTCGTTGTTCATGCGGGTAGTGCTGTTGAAAGCAGAGGTGGTGGAATTCTTGGAGTCGCCGGATGACGATGCGGGGGAGGACGGCGGAGGGCGAACCTCGAGTCTCTCGGTTGGGGAGGCGCGCTGGACCTCTTGGGGCATCTCCTCGTCGGAGTCTTTGGCGCTGACGCGGCGCTCGAGCTTGAAGGCATGTCCCTTGCGGCGGCTCGTGCGGTTGTTCTTGGTTGAGTTGACGAGAGTTGCAGCAGAAGAATCAGCAGCAGCGACTCTGGCGGAAATCTGTGTCACTTTCATGCTCAGGTTCTGAGCGACGTTCTCGGTTTTGCTCAAGTCCAGGGGACTGGACGATTCGGCAAAGTCGAGCTGCTCCTGCTTGACACTCGGAGGTTCCAGCACTTCCTCGAGAATCATGCTGTTGGCGTAATCCAGGTATTCGTCTTTAGCGTGCTCCAGCCCGTATTCGGACAGCTGGTGGCCGCCGAGCGCAGCAGTGGCGTTCATGGCGAAGGCATTGTTCATAAGGAAGCCGGCCAAGAAAGAAGCGTGGGGGAAACCAAGGAGTGCGGGGGTGGCCGGCAAGTCCTGCCCGTTGAATCCTTGGCAGCCGTTGATCTTGTCCATACCGGACTGAGCTTGGTCGTCTTTCTTGGGCTTGGCTTTGGGCCCACGCCTGGTACTGTGGGCCTCGACGATCACCAGTGGGTTCGGCGTGCCGTCAGCATTGAGAACCACGGCGGACTTATGACCATACTTGCGTAGATGCTGCTTGAGCGAGTGACAGTGCTTGCTTGCGTAGGAGCAATCGGCGCAGCTGAACTGGTAGACCCTCGAGTGCGACTTGCGATGGCTGTTGAGCATGGACTTGTTGACGCAGCTATAGCTGCACTTGTCGCACTTGAAGGACTTCATGCCAGAGTGATTCCTAATGTGGAAATCGAGGTGGTGCTTGTGCTCGGTGCCGAACGGGCAAATCTCCAATATGCAGGTGAGAAGCTTTCCGGGCTTGATGTGTTCACGGCTGTGTTGCCAGAGGTCGACCTTTGTCATCGCGACGTAGGCGCAATGCTTGCAGCGGAAGGTCTTAATCTTGCCCTGTGGACTGACTCGTGGTACGCGAAGCACCTGAGGAAGCACGAGTTCCTTGTCGTCTACATGTGGCGAGGCTCTGTCGAGTTGTTCAATGTTGCTGCCGTGCAATAGCTGCTTCAATACCGATCTGTTGAACTCGTACACCGATCCCATCTTCACGCACATACTGGCGGCGACGTTGCAATGCGATTTGATGTGTTCGCTGAATGCAATCCTGAGAAAAATAAATAAAATCGTTAGATACCGTGCACTCGCAAAAAAACGATAATTATCGGTCATGATAAAAAAGTCAAGAGTATTATATGCGTACCTTCTTCGCGAGGCGTAAGAGCAGACTGGGCAGCTGAGCGGTTTGGACGCAAACTCCAGCTCTTCGGGAAGATCGAATCCAAGGGCCTCCATGGAGCTGACTTCATTTACGTTGGCCACCGGGTAGTTGGGGCTCTGGTCGGGAACAGCAGGAGCCTGACCGGAGGCTTGCTGGCCGAGATGTGCGTGCGCGTAGTCGAGCGTCGCTTGGAAGTCCATCGGTAGGCTGATGCTCTCTGGACTGTAGGGGTAGCTGTTCATCTGGACGACGTTTGAGTCGTGGGAGATGTTGCTTTTAGGTGAGAGGCTGCAGTTGGCGGTCATCGGGGGCGATTGATTGCTCTGAGGCGAGGTCGAGCCGCTGGTGTAGTGTCCGGGTGAGATTCCCGAGTCGTTGTTCTTATCGTCGACTGGTTCCTCTTTCTGTAAAACAATTTCAACAGTCAGCCAATCGATCGATATTTACTTATACAATAATACACATACACACATATGACAGAGCTAAAGTTATTTTTGTCACGGCTAAACGATACGGCAGTAAATGTGTGCCATACTTTTAGGATTCAGGAAAAGGAGATTGGAGAGAAATCTCATATCGAAACTGGCTGCGAGAGCCAATCCCTATACACATTTCGATGAGCTGCTGTGGGGGGATGAAAGCATATAAATATATACACATGGGTAATCTAGCAGTACGAGGGTGCGAGAGATGAAAAAGTAGAAAATACGCGGGGAAAAAAGTATGCGTGCGTGCTCTCGGGAATGGACTTATAAGCAAAGGGGGGGAGGTGTATAGTGTGTGGTGCGTAGAAAGGGACGATTACTCACCACTACGGTTCCATCGTTGATCCAACCGGGCGCGGTTGTCGCCGCCTGCTTTTGCTGCTGCTGCTCTGGCTGAGGTGATTTCTCCTCGGGTTGCTCTTGTTGAGGTTGTTCGGGCTGATTAGCAAGCATAGTCTTCTGCTGCTCGGGATGACTTCCGAGCATAGTCTGTTGAAGCTGCTGGTCTTGTTCCGGGACCAAAGTCGGCGGCTCCACGTGATCACAGTTGTCCCTCATGTCGTAGCTGTGATAGCTGGAAAATAAATTCTCGGTTATTGACACTGTCGTGCGTTATTATTTTTATTGCCCTAACATAAACTTGCAATAATAATATTCGAAAACGCCTGGAATTTAGAGTTATAATACGAAGAGAACAAGAAATAGAAAAAAGACCGAGCAGGTGAAGCGGATTTGCTTTTCTAATATGCACGCATGGAAATGCGCGCGACAAAGGGCTCCGCG
>UCOJ01001975.1:0-17488 GCA_900474305.1 Cecidostiba fungosa
AGAATTCTATAATTTTAAATATTTAAATAATCGCCCAGAATATTACTTAATCTAATCTGACCAACTTTAGTAGCTGTACATGTTTAAAGGTATTTTTATAGTAGATATCCTTTCGCTCTCCATAAGACGCAATGCTATTTCCTGATCTTCTTCAGCCATCTTAGTTAGCTATATATATGATGTTATATTGCCCAATTACTAAAAGCGGACTTATGTTTTGAAAGATATTGCACTATACGTTTTCGAAAGAACCATGAACGAGAATAAATGTCATTATTTTTTAACGAAATTTTATGAAAATAATCGTTTTTTTTAAATGTAAATAGTTGTTTAAAAAATCTTGAAAAATCCTTTTTTTTATTTTATGAATTCATGGGATACATAAGTCAATGTATTTTACGAAACAAAAAGAGTATGTGAAAATTATGATATGGTAGAATGTTTGTTTGAAAACTGTTTAGAAGTAAAAATGCCGAATACTCCGGCACGTTTGGAACTAAAACTTGAAAAAATTTTAATCGGTGTACCCCAAAGAAATCTGATTTATCGACGCCACGGATGAGAACATTTTTACAGTTTTTTTTTACTTGATTTATATTTTTATCGTATTAAGAGTAGATACAGTTTTTAGTGTTACGTATATATAATTCAAATAAATTTTATGAACACAATTTTTTATACCTTTTAAATTTTATATAACAACATTCGTTGTTAAGAATACGTTTATTTCTTCATATTTAATTATTGTAATAATAACGTATTTGCAAGAGTTAATAAGAAAGATATATATAATGATACATAGGGTTTCTTGAGCACACCTTACAAATTAAAGTTTTAATACCGGTGAAGAAGTAGGTTATGTATGTGAAAAATGCTTAAGAAGACGAGTCGCGTCTTGACGAATTTGGATATGTTTGGTCGCGTATAGAAAACTTTCACTGTGCATTTGGTACGCTGTGTCGATTTGCCGTGTAAAATGCGTGTTATATTGCGTACAGAACCAATGTTGAGTATCGCTGTGCCTAAATTTTTTATTTCAAAATCAAAGATTTTTATCGAAAGTATTCCAGAAAATAAAAATACTTAGTTTTATTTCGTGAATTTATTAGTAGAGTTAAATTGGGTGTATACGATTGGACTGCAATTAATGTGGGAAGGATTAATATATAAAAAATTTCGATTAAAGACGCATGCAATGTAAACAAAAAAAAATAATTACAATGTATTATCCGGCAATAGCAAAATAATCTAATTAGCGTGAAAAAATTTGAAATCTTGGCGATTGAAAACTTTCAATTTTGCGATACATTCGGCAAGCTTCCGGATTTCTGGAATTATCTACACGCTTGATGTGCTCCAAAACGAAGATTAGCAAAATATGATTTTTAAATAGACTTAATATCACGTGTATATCGTCTGCACGTGTCTGGTCGGGGCTGAGCGTGTTGGAACACGCACAATTTCTAAGATAGTACGATACGTATTTGTTACGTCATTCGCCAACTCCTTCCACCGTTAATCGGCCAGACAGCAGCATTCTCTGCGTTTTCTTATACGAAAAAGCCGAAATCGGCTCTGTCTTACATTATTCTCCTCTAGAAACTTCTATTCTAATGCAACGAGTTTGTTGATTTTTTTTTCCAAAAATTTGTTATATGTTACAAATTAATAATGCTTAAAAAATTATTAGACCACATTTTTACTTTGTTAGAAGTGTGTCAAGGTCTAAATATTCGCTGCACGCAGAAATTAATTAATAAAATACTTTTAAAAAAATGCTTTGTGTGCAAAAAGTATATATCAGTCTCATGTTCTGCCGAATTTTATTATTAGATTGAATAAGCAAAATTGGTCTTATTTACATAATATCCTTTTTTTACGTTTCATTGCACATAATTTGTTTTTACATATAATTTATATTTTTTCTCAAAATATTAACATAATTTATAAAGTTATACCTAATTTATAGTGACATATATGAACATCATTTTCTGACACAGCTGATTGTAAAAATTCTTAAAAACTTATGATTATATGCTATAAACACGCGTGCTAAGTCTTTGGTAGGAATACGTATAGCGACGTTTAGACATCTTACTACGTTACATAATTATTTAACCAAATTCGTCATACAACAAGCTCGTGCCTGCATAGATTCTCAACAAATTCTCCAGTTGCATAACGTATTATATACTATTAATCCATTTTAGTTGCATAACATAAATTGCAACTGATCTTCATTCATTGTATACGTAATTATTAACTGCTGACTAAGCATCTACATGATCGTTATTAAGAACGCGATAATTATATTCTCTCGTTGAAACAATATAGGTAAAGATTTATTTTTAGAGAGCACTACTGCATAAATTTAATACTTAGTATAAATGAATCATTCGCACGGATTCAAAATTACCTTCGAGACCCAGTGACGACGGGTTTGTGAATCATTCAGTCCACACCTACCTATAAGTATAGGCATATACTGCAGCCAAAACGCTATCCAACTATTATCTCACCCGTACGTGGTAAAAATGACTGTATATGAAAATTTTGTTTCGTCATATTGCTTCCCCAATACCTTATTAATGAGAGTTTATCGATTGATAGCAAGATATCATTTTTGTGTTTTCCAGTGTGAATCAATAATATTCGCTTTTGGGAATTTTTTAAATTCGATTCCGGTCAAATGGCTCGACTTATCAATGATTCAGCCTCAACCGTAGCGCGAAAATAACTTCCAGCGCAAGGTCTCCCAAGGTCTTGCTACGGCCCTGACTCTTTTTCACATCATACTCTTTCTTGCATCGCTCCCTTCTCGGTAGAGTTTCTCTTTGTCTTCTTAGATATACAGAGTATTCCCTGACTGAACTCGATAAATAAATAAATAAACTTATCCTAGTCTTTCGAATGCTGCATAAACACATAAATATTATAATTTTTCTGTTGTGGAATAAGTACGTCATATTAAGTGCAATTTTTGTCTGTAAAAAAATCAATCTCTAGTTACGCTGGTATTTTGCGTTATTCAATGAAATATTTAATGAAATTATTCAATGCTCTAGAAAAATGAATACCCATGTCTTGCAGTTTATTTTAAAATGATTAATAAATTATTGTGAGATTCGTGCAGTATACGAGGCTGATTGTGCTTATCCATATCTAGCAGTGTCTATCGGAAAATTTTATCTAGAAAATTATCACACTTAGGGCCAATTAAACGCAGGATTGTAGTGCTGATGCACACTCCTACTTAACAGTATACTTGTGTGCTGACCTATTTTTACATAACGTACATTTGGTCAACTTCCTCTTGTCTTGTATACTGCGTATACGGTCAAGTTTTTCGGAGCTACTTTATTCATCAGTCGCTCGAAGCTTTTATAACTCGACGCTTCGTTACACTCGCTTTATCTACGTTTATCTACGGTTTTTTATGTGATTTTAAGTATTTATTCATGTGTAGCTTCAACCGCATTTATTTGCTTTTATTAAACTCAGTCACGTTCAAACACGAAATGTAAATTTACAAACGACGAACGTTCGAGTATATACCAGTTGTTTTATCATTCGAATATTTTGAACAACTGTGTAACAGAAAACTCGAGAATCCAATAAAAATCGATAAATCTTTTAATTTTCATCGAGCACGAGTTGACCTATTGTGCTCCCCTATACACACCGACTTTACCCTACAGCTTCAATCATATGATTCCGTCATTCGTTGCCTCAGCACAGAGCTCCGCGAGCGCTCTTGAATCTCCCCCATCAGTTATTCTTTCCATTTCAAATAAACGTCAAACGACGTTGAAAGAAAAAACCCAGCGCGTATGCCACGATCGCGCGCAATGCTAAACGCCTGATGGTGTATAACGTATATATACAAGCGATTTGCCCCGCACACTAAAATAGTCCGTCTGATGCCTGTATGTATCTACTTATACCTTCCGAAAGAGAGGGAAATAGAAAAAAACCCTGGCAACATAGGCCAGGGGCTCCGGCAAGGCTTCTCGTTGCAAATACGTCCCTGAACTTCGAATCATACGACGGAGAGGCTCGGCTCGAGTTCGGCTATCTTCGGTTCTCCCCACCACTTCTTCGCGCGCTCGCGATATAGATATATAGTGCGTACGTGCACAGCTGCGTGACGACGCTCGCGTATACACCTATAGAGACCTGTTTGGATGTATAGCGGCTTGATACGTATTATAGTAGTAGTAGTAAGCCGAGCCGAGGCTATAGCCCCCCGAAAAACCAGCGGAACGGCCAGATGTAGTTGAAACCTTGCCGAGTACGCTCGACGAACGAGTATAATATAACAGTGCTACGCTGCGATAAAGCGACGCATCACAAAGGAAAAGACAGAGAAGCGAACGCCATTACACGGTGATTAAACTGCTTAATAGTGAAACGGAAAAGGTGAAGAAGATAGCATCAATTTGGAGAGAGTGAAAGAAAGAAGGATTTTTTTTCAAATTTTTCTCGAACGTTGCGTTCGAAGAAATAAAGTGTGAATAAACTGTGCAGTGTGCGCGCGCATCGTCATCTTTTATAATATCTCGCGCGCGTATTTGTGATACGCGCTTGGGATGATTTTGAAAAAGTCGGTTGTGAAGTGCAGTTGTATTATGAGGCGTTCGGGACGGGTTCTAATAGAAGGAAAAACGCTGCCAGCGTCAATTCACGAAGCTTCCCGAAACTACGAACTTTATTAACTATATATTCATCAAAGTGCAAAGGAACCTCGACTTATTTATTTATTTATTGTACATAGCAACATACTCTCCAAGTCATTATTATTTATTATTTATTATATACAACGCGCGCGAGTCAAGTATTCACATTCCACATATATATAGGAAGAGCAACGAGCAAGACTGATTTAAGGAACAAACGGAGCGAGATAAATAGATAAATAATCATAAATATACGTGAAACTAAGTGAAAGTTTATCAAGAATCCAAGGAAAAGACAAGAGGAAGAAGAAGACGACACCTTTGCGAGTGTTTCGTCTTTGTCTCTCGTTCTCTGGCCCTCGGCTGTTTTTGACAGTCCTCCTTCGCTTGCATCAGCCGTTGTTAAGCGCGCGAGCTTGAACTCACGTACACCACTGCTCTCTCTCTCATACTCTCTTTGTTCCGAAGTGAAGCCAACGCGTATACTTAGTATATTGCGTTGTATCAGTATACCTATATATACTGAAGTACCGAGTCTTTCATCCTACTTTTCTGTGATAAAACGTGAGTATACATATATATTAGGCGAGTTTGCCATTCATGAGTTTCTACTTTTCTTTCAAATTTTCCGATTTCACCGGAGGTGTCTTTGTTTACATCGGCGCAGTAGGGCGTAGGCGGGACGTGCCTTGAGTGATCGTTTTGGGGGGGATAGAAGCACAAAGGGTCTGTGTATAGTTGAAACTATATAGTGATCGTTGTTTTTGATAATTATTTTTTTTTTTTTTTTTTGATAGTTATTTTTTAAGAGGACCACTTTTATATTAACTTTTTGTGAATGAAAATTTAGTCGTATATGATTCACGAGGAAAGATTTTATTGAGACGTGTTGATTTAGGAGGAGTATATAATACACTGATGAAATAAGCGATACCACTATTGATCGCGGTTAGGGATACAACTCAATACTTCCGTGTCTGATGAAATAAATGACGTTAGCTTATTCAAAAGTATCACATACAGTGAGATCACTATCAAGTTCAAACTTTGTAAAAAAAAAAATTTTGCAATGCAAAAAAGTGAAGCTTCTTCAAAATGTTCTAGATTTTTCCATCATCAGATTCTGCCACCACCGAAAATAAAAACTGCGAAACCTAACCTACGAATCTCGCGTTACGCAGCACCTTCGGAACTCATCTCTCTTTGCGTCAGAAAAATTCAAAGTTTCATAATCCTCTTCTCGGTAAACTTGTTTACGCGTGAACGTTGCTAAGCGCGCGATAAGAGATTCGACCTAAGCCCAGAGAAAAATCGACGCGTATATGAATAATTTCTGGAAATTGCATCAAACTCTCCCGCCTTTTTTGTTTAATCCAGTAGCGCATAGTACATAGACTAGGAAGCGATAGTTCGAGGCCTATCGTGTCTCCGAAGGACGTAATCGAATTTTATGGCAATCGCTGTGCGCCATCAGAGAGCAGCCCACACACCTTCGACCCTGGCCTACTTTGCCCTAAGAAGTGCCTTATTGCACTATTACACGAGTTTCCTCGCTATACGGCTTAGCCTCGTTGTAGTGTCCTTGCACTTTTATACTATTTTTCGTCCTGATTTTGTTTGCCGTATATTGTCCTTCCTATATAACGACTGAGCTAATGGCCTGATATAGGCTTTGCGTAAGTAATTGGTGCGGGCGAGCACATTGTACAACTAGAAATAACTTCGAAATTCATTTGACCCTTTTGCTGCTTGAAACGAGAAAAATTTCGCGTATAAAAATGCTCGTCTCTCGAGCGAGTAAAAAACATGGCATGAGTGGGTGCTCCAAAACAGGTCTGAACGTGTCTCATCTGAGGCCGGTAAAAAATATGAGTCACCTAATCGATATATGCTTATTTGTATGTGTATAATACGTATAAGAAATTATACACATCACTGCAGCTATTTTTTTTAAGAATATTTATCGATTATGAGCGATTATATAATATTTTTTTGTCATCAATTTTACGTAATCACGATGCCTGCAAGTTTCAAGGCTTGTCCAGCGGATCTAGAATCATTATTTCGTCTTCAATTAAATGCCTACTGAACTAATTTACAGTGATGCATTTGCATAATTAATAATTTTTCTTTCAATCCGTAGATAAAATTACTCGATAAAAAAGCAAGCACAACTTCAGACTTCGTTATTCTTCTAGAACATTCCGCTTCATTACGACACGTCCCTGCATAATTCATCCCAGCCGTAATAAAAGAACAATTACGCAAACTCCGAAAGAAAGCTCCTAATGTAGTTCATATATCGCGTAGCAGCTCATAAATTTCCAGAGCAAAGTGCGAAATCAAGCTTACATCCCGAATAAATGTGTATAACAAGCGATGTGGCGCTGTGATTAGCTCTCGCTATATAAAAAGCGAACGGCGCGAACCTTCTGGCAATTCGGCAAACTTTCAGCTGTGCCGGGAATCTCGTATATATAGATAGGTAAAGAGGCCTATACTCAGCTGCTACGAACATATGGTGGTGGGGAGGGCGGGAAATCGAGTTACTTTTGCCTAATATACTATACCTATAGTGGTCGAGTCGACCACCTCTATTTTTGAGATCGACTCCGTTATTTTTTTTCTCTCTCTTTTCGAGGGCATCGTGGCACTGCAAAGTAGGTTCAATGACAAACTGGAAAAAATAACTTTGTTTTGACCTCTGCGTTGTTGTAAAAATAAAAAATGGGTGTTCGAACGTTTTTAGCGATTTATTTCTTCATGCGATTGAGAGAAGATTCGGACGATATACGTAATCACGAAATCGGTGTGTGTATGTTTGGATTGGATTTTAAAAGGCTCTAGTGTTGTTTTTTTATACGTCGATGTCTTGACAAAGATTTTGTTTATTAATTAAAGAAATAATCGTCGATGTTTTTTTTTTAACTATCTTCCGATAGGCGGTAATGTACTGCTCTCGGAGTGTATAATACTGCACTGATTTTCGAACTGTGCACTGGCGTAAACTGAAATAAATATACATATAAATTTTGTTGATCTTTGGTATTATCACTTTTGTGGATGTTCGATTACGAAGATAAGAATCGGCCGCGAACTCTTTTTTTATGTCAAATTATTCTCTAGATGATATACCAGTATTGTTATATGATAAAAAATATTTTTCGCCAAATCAGTCTCGCCGTACTTAACTTTGTTTAAAATTTCGAAATATACTTGAGTAAATCGTAATATAAAAACTGTGTATTATATATTCCAGAAAATTATAGTATACTTAATATTAAAGTTGAAAAAAATCAAGTTCATTAATAGAGTTGCGTCAGCTCAGCAGAGAAATCTCAATTGTTTTCTTTATTGTCCATTTGCCAAACGTTCTCGTGTTATTTCTATTTATCGCAGGCGTAATTAAAAAGAGTTCAAAAGTGTACGACGTCATATATAAGTCGTATACTATCACCGATGTCGGGACACCTCTTTATAATTACAAGCCGACGGTAAACAATGAAGAGAATAACACGCAATCTTATAAATTATTGATTTGGTTTACACTACTTGATAATTCTGTTTTCATTAACAACACGTCGTGTTCAAAGTCGTAGCTGCAACAAACTCGCCGCTGTGGGATTTATAAATAAATACGAGGTGAACAAACTCGCGATAAAGTGAAAAATACTCTTACTCTAAATTGCTCTATATATATATAGATCAGTAGACAGAGATTATTTCGGAGCAATTGACGTTTAAAGTGGGATATTCCAACACGACTGATATGTCAGACATTTTATCGAGTTTGAATTTCCGACAATTTCATTATTGTCCCGCCGGATTATATATAGTTTCCCGTTGAATGTTTTCGATGACGCTTATCTAATCCCCCGATTTGTGAAAAGTTAAAAACATCGCAACAGGCGTTTTGGAGGTGCGCATATTATAACACAACAGTCTTTAATTTGGTACCTAACATCACACGCGACGATTTCACACATATATATATACACCATTCGAGTGAGTTTAATACCTTTATAGAGTTAACTGTAATTTGTCGAAGAAAGTCTTGGAAGAATGCAGTATAGAGCGATGTGTCGGTGAAAAACTGTTTAGTGAAAGCTCATTATTTGCTATTCACACTGCGATGCGTACATATATGTGTGTGTACAATATACGTGTCCTGAAAACTAATTCGTCCTATACGTATGATTGTTTCATTGCATATTAATATAGTCCACAAAAAAATTATTTAAAGTCGAGTGTCTAACGAATCAAATGCGCGTCAATTTTAATCTTCCGTCACGACCAAAACATTCGCTTATATATAGTGATGACGTTCGGTCTGGCCGCAGCCACTGTTTTTTTGTTCCGTTTCCATCATCATCATCAGCCTCGAAGTCACGATTCGTTTTTTAGCCAGTCAGTTCGTGACCTTTGTATATACACAATTTTTTTCTGGTATCTCGAGACGTGATCGGTGTATACGCGCTGCACACGATATCAATTCGAAAAATCAATAGTTTTATTATACATACACGCGTCCTTAGAAATCTCTCGAGTTCAACAACTGATGGTTCCTTTCGATCTCCGTCTCCGGCGATTGTTCGGCCTTCGTCTGGCCATGAAAGATAGAAAAATGAGAAAAAACCATAAGCTTTATATAGACTAGTCGAAACCTGTTTCGAAAAACATACCCGCCTTTTTGCAATTCTTTTCTTCGTACCTTTCCCAACATATACCTAATAGTTCTTTTGTAACGCATCGAATGCCTAAAAATGGCACTGCATAAATATATGAAACGGTCATTTATATAAGTCTCTCTCGCGGCGCGAGAGTAAAAACACAACGTGTTTGTCGTTTTAACTGAATTGCACTCGCGGTCGTTGTCCGAGGTACAGCGCATATATAGGTATACTACTGCGTGTAAAAAAAAAAGTCCCATTGCATAATCGCCGCGCAGTTCCGTTTGTGCGTGACGCGACTATTTCTGCGCTGGCAGAACCACCGAGGCAATGTCAGATCGAACGAGGCCGGATTAAATTCATTCCGCAATGCTTGTTCCATATAATATATATTTTACGCTCTTTTTTTCCGAAAAAAAAAGTATGAGAACTGCAGGTTGTTTGTTGTGTGTATACGCAAGAATCTCTCGACGGTTTGTGTAACACCTACCGTTTTTTACTTTTGCTTCTCTCTCTCTCTCTCTCTCTCTCTCTCTCTCTCTCTCTCTCTCTCTCTCTCTCTCTCTCTCTGTCGTTTTCGAAATAAGCGAAAAGACCAGTTTGACCTACATAATTTCGGGTTGTTAGAAACGATCGTAAAAAAAATTCAAAAATAACGTCAAGAAAATTTTCAAAACTGCGTAGTAGGTATATAGTATAAATATAATACCGGAAAACGGTACTTTCACTGCTGGTAAATTTCAACGAGCTGTCCGGAGGGAGAGTTTTCGGATGTTTATACATAGCTCGTCGGTTTTGCAGTCACGCCAGTACCTATATAGCACTTACTCTACTATTACAACTCTGTTGATCAACAAAAAGAGCGATGAATGATGCACTTAGCTCGCTTGGTCTTCCTGGCGCTTAGTGTGATTCATTATGTACTTTATACTGATGGGTGCCAGAACTTGCAAATATTTGGGAGGGTTTGAATTTTAAATGTATCAAAATACAAACGTCATTTCAAGTGTGTTGAACGTCTATAAGAGACTATTTATTTAAAAATTAATATTTATTTGTAAGATTAAAATGAATCTTGTCAGCGATGGTAGTATTAATGTTCGTTGTTACTTTTCTTGTTGCAGATATCAGGCTAGCCAGGTGGACCATTCTTGTGGTGTGACGATCATCGTTGGACTGCTCTTCTGTGTGGCAACGAGAAGCTACACTGCGTCCCACCGATCATCGTAAACACTAGCAGTTGCACATTGCAGGAATGGATACTTCGGGCTCGCCTGTGCCGGATGCAATCCAACCGCTCTTCGAGCAACTCCAAGAAGCTCTCGTACTCGAAGGCAAATATCAGCCCAATCTCCAGTTACCTGCAACCACTCAGGTAATTACTTAAATATTTCATTTATTTATCTGTATATTTGCCATGCTTCAGATTAATATATTTTGCACATTAACCTCAAAATAATTTTGTCATAAATTATTTTTTGTGATTGTATATGCGTGTGCACAAATAGGTATAGAATAATATCTTTCAAAGCAATCATTTAGTCATTTTACGTGTACTTTTAATCAAATTGATCAGTTGCATGAGAATTCTTTAAGGTTATGACAGGCACAATGTGCATAATAGCAATGTTGATTCATTCGAATTCTTTTATCAAGTACAAAACAAGACGGATTATTTGAATTGATACTAAATGTTTCAAGTAGTTTACTCACAATTATTCTTCTATTCAACAGAATGATGAAATCACAATTGGGTCCCGAGATGGTTCGGCACATGTACTTAGATGCCTCAAAGTCTGGTACGATCTTCCATCAGATGTTTTCTTCATTGCCATCAACCTCATGGACCGCTTCTTGACCAAAATGAAGGCCAGGCCAAAACATATGGCGTGTATTAGCGTTTCCTCCTTTCACATAGCTGCCGTCCAAATGGCCCAACAATCCCTTGACGCTGATCACCTGGTCTCCATTTCTCAGTGCAAGTGCACTGGTGGTGATTTGAAGCGCATGTCTGAAGTGATTCGCAATAAACTGGAATGGGCTCCAGGCACGCAACCCATCACTTCGCTCACCTTCCTTCGTCTCTTCAATATTATGTTCCAAGCTGCTGCATCGCAACTTGGCCTTGGAGATCTTTATGCCAGTATGGTCACGGTATGTAGTATATTTTATTCCCTTTTTATGCGAGCCATAAATCTCATTTTCATAATTTCTCCTTTTTATAACACAATTTTTATAAATTTGCAGGAGTCTGAGTTACTTTTACGTCTCGAAATGGTAGCTTGCGACGGCAACTGCTCTAGCATAAGACCATCGGAAGTGGCCCTTGTTCTTCTTTGTACCTATTTGGATGCTGCCGTGAAACGTTTGGAGTCGAACGCTGAAAAGAATATGGCTAGCATGCCCGGCCCCTCATCTATGAACGATGCACCAACTCCGGCGCAACAGATGTTGAGGCTGGTCGAGTTCGCGGCAGAGATAAGAAAAATGTGCAAGGTAAAGCATGAAATCCTTTGTATAAATTAGTAAAAACAAAACTTTTAAAGCATCCATGTACGAATTTAACAAGCGATGGTGTTTTTGCAGATCTCCGATGCAAGTTTCTTTGCAACGCATGAATCTGTGGGTGCAATACTTAGCAAGTACAATGCTCAAGAACAAACACCGCATAGGCAGAGGCTTATTTGGAGATTATCGTCTAGAACAGCTCGCTTATTACGGCCAACTGATAAATTTACGTCTGTTTTGCCCGTCATCGCCGAACATACTCCAACACCTTCGCCTAAAAGAATCAGGTATGCATCTTGACTGACTTTTCTTTTATTGGTATTCTTATATTCGATTTAAAATAAGTAGACAATAATTTACCATTTTGTTCTTTCTTACAGGAAAAGCCGTAAATTTGCTCGTCGCCAAGGACACAAAAGGCGTTAAATAAGAGAATATCATCGTTGAAGAAAGGTAAATATTTTAATCATACAAAATACAAATGCAAACATGTCGTTACAATTGAATAATTTGGTTGAAATTAATAAAGTATTTTTTGTGTTTTTATAGGACACAGTAGTCCAGGAGTTAAATTTCAGTCAGTGGAACTCATCAACTGTCAAATCATGAAGTTTTTGCTGTTTTCAATAATGAGCGATTTTCAATATGGTTGAATTCAGTCTTGTTCGATAAACAATTGTTGCTGTATGAGCAGTAATAACATGCGAGCTGTGAGTGCGTAAAAATCTAATTGGTTTGCCATAGAAAAAGGAGAAAAAAAAATATCATTTAGTAGGAAACCATGGAAGTGAATGTGATAAGAAGTCTGCAGTGGTTTAGTGAAGTAGTAGGCGTCCACTGTTAAAGTATTTAGGTATATTCTATCTATAAATATATATATAAATATATATTTACCAAATGCACAGAAAGCGAAAAAAAATATAAATAAGGTAAAAAACCAAGAAAAAATAATATAATTACGCGTATAGTAGTTAAAAATCAAATGTAAGAGTTAAACACAAGATGGACTTGAAAAAAAATGCAAAAAAAGAATTATATTATTGTAAGTAAATTTGATATTGTGCGATTCTTAATATTTCAGAAGTTCTTGTAAAAAATTAGTGTAATTTGTTTTAAAGAGGTTTCTAGTTTTTATTTTATTATAACAAATTTCTAATCTCTTTAAGATTATTTACTTTTAATGAATTTCGAACGTATCAATTTAAAGTTTACAAAGCTTATAATTTAACTTCTGAAATAACTGCATGAAAAGTCATAACCCTAAACAGAAATCAGCTGTAGGGGTGAAAAAAACTGTGAATGCATGGAAAAGAATAAGCTAACTTTCTGCTTTACAAAGTTGCGATTGAATTTTCTTCTTTCATTATCTTTCTCACTCTCCTGCATTCATAAGTTACAGTGCAAAAAAATATATATGTAATTATACGTTATTAATTACGGCGTCACCTTAATCGTGTGAATAGAAGAGAATGCAAACGAAGTTTAATGGTCAAAAACTCAGCCGTTTAATTAAATTACTTTTCTTTTATTTTCAAAAGAAATTTTACCGAAATCGATTTATTATTTTTGTATATCTATCATCATGTAATTTATTTATCGTCAATGTTAGCGTCATAAAAATCGAAGTTAGTACACGTATAAAAGGACGTCTTTTAAATGATAATGAGAAAATATGAAGTTGCGTATGAGTTTTCGAACGAAGCCAGTTTGTGCTAGTCGCGATATCTTTGTAAAACAGCATTCTTGTTTTGTTAAACTGACTACTCTGAACTTTCTTCTTCGAGATACTCTCTTCAGATTGTCGAGCGAAAAAAGGTCTGAAGATAAAAACTGAAACGCATGTTTCAGAAAAAATATTTAAGTGTTTACACAATCATTTTAGTTAATCGTGTTTGTGTAAACATCCTGTGAAAAGTGTAAAATAGAAATGAATGAACTTACAGTACCAATCGCAAATTTTCAACTTGTACATAGCAGCTGATTTAGGACCAATGTTTAGTATTTATTGTCATAAGAAGTGTATTTTGTACTTAAAAGTACGCTTCAAGTAAACCAGTATTTAATGTATTTTTCATTTTTGTTTTTCAATTATGATTTTTTTTAATTTTTTTTTTTTTTTTTTGACGCACAATACCGTCTTTAAAGACTCATATTATCTGAAAGAGTTGGTAGATTTTTTGTTTTGTTTTGTTTATCATTTTTGGCATTTATTTTCATTGCAAGACTAAGCAGAGTCGAGACATTTTTGTACATGCAAAGTTATTAATTATAGATTATGAATAATGAATTCTCGAGTTAAAGCATTATTTAAATGTTGGATTGTCTCGACTGCTTTGACCACTTTAATCCCAGAATCTCTGAGAAGTGCAGCTGTTATGTCAAGAATCTTATCCATTTTGCACTTTTCTCACTATCGCGCAACTGTTATTACTGTAAATTGATTGTCACGAAACCTATACTCTGTTTGATGTTGATGTACACTCCGACACTTTAAAAAAATATGGAATGAAGGTAGTAAGAAAAGAGTAACTTGAGAATGGCGTATTTGATAAATATCCCCAAACCAATTTCACTGTTTATAATTATAAAGTAAAAGTAGGGATGAAATCGTGCGTTAAAAGAAAAGACTGCATTACTGTTAATTGAACTAGTGAAAGTCGAAAGACAAGAGTATGATGAGTAAGTTAATTTCCAAACGAAAGCAACATTAGGGCTCGATAGGTCGTTTCTAACTTACGTGGAAATCGGTGAAAGAACGCGACCATTAAAATAAACTGCGAAGAGTACAAAAGACGATTCTTGGAATTCGCGAGAGGAGCAAAAAAAGTAAAACTTAATAAGGTTATTAAAATACTTTGTACGTATTTGCCCTTTAGAAGGGTCGAAGATCTCAGTTGCTGATATTCTGAGCGCTTGTCTTTTTCTTTAATTTTTGTTTATAATTTTTAAACTTTCAGCTTTTCTTTGATAATAAAAATAGCTTCGTTATTATTTTGAAACTTAATAAAATAAAAGCTCCTTGTCTTAGATAAACGAATTTTCAAAAACTAATCATTAAACTCCTCTCTTCGTTATTTTAAAGTAGAGAAACTTGCGCTCGGCTAACAACAAAACTGAGCGTTCGCGTATTAGCAGAAAACAAGCGTCGTTTTAGAAGCTTTCTTCTGCGTACAAATTTATGTATCTTCAATTAACGAGAACACTTGAAAAAACGTCTTTTTTTTCTTTTTTTACAATTTACAACTATATAACATATATCAATACACACATCATCGTTGTGATTTGCGATACCATTCTTTTCTCTTTTCTCGTATAGTTTTAATGAGACGCGCATACAATTATTTCTTAGTCTTAGATATTAATACGTATCGCCCTTATAAAAATTAGTATTAAAACTAATAATTCTTGCCTTTTCTCTGGATAAATCACATTGTCGCAAAAAAAAAAAAATAGATTTTACGTTTCCAAAAATAAAAAATATCTCTCCAATAAAGAATTTTATATTGCAAACTCGTTGTTCATATTTACTTTCCATATTTCCTAACCATTAAGTTTTAGACAATTCTTTTAAATAATTATTATTAAAAAAATAGTTTTTCAACATTTCCAAATAAAAATTTTAATAATCGAAAAGATTGTTTCTCTACTTCAAAAGTTTTTTTTTAGTAAAATCTAAGTTTTTACGTCATTAGATAATATGTTAACTTAACTCAAATTGTGCAAAAAAATTTTGTGCGATTGGAGCAGGTATTGACATTAAAGTTATAAAATTGATTGCTGCTAGCATAATGTGCTATTTTTCAAACATATATTTTTATTTCTAAAAAAATCTTGCTATATGTGAGAAATTTAAAATCAATTTTCTGTATAGAGAATACTTATAATAGATCAATTTTTTTTAGTATCAATTAAAAAATCGTTTAATATCAATTAAAAAGTTTAGATTTGAATATTTTGCCAAAAACATTTGAAAAAAGTCGCAAAATCACGTAATTCAAATGCCATTTCGGTATTAGATATTTAAATCTAAACTTCAAACTTTATAAAATGATGAATAATTACATAACGGAAGACAATTATTTCCTATTTAATCGATCGTAATTTTGTTTCTAATATTTGTTATAAACAAATTTATCGTTTTTTTTGTTTGCTATATTGCGGTGCGAAATTTGAATTTTTAATATAGAGAAGTGCACCGATCGAGTAAAACATAAAAAAGTGCAACAATCAACTAAGACTTTGAAGAAATTATTCATTTATTTATTCACCAGATAAGTTTACAGAGTTAGAGAGTATGCCTTGTAAAATTCCTGAAGAGATAAACAAAGTTATCTGTACACACAGGACTGGCAATATAAAAACTACAAAAAAAACTTAAAAACTAAACCTAAAACTATATGTTTATTTTACAAGATAGAATAATTTTTGTGTTATATGCACGAGATGCTTACAACAAATTTGAGAGAGAGAGAGAGAGAGAGAGATGATATAAAATTGAGTGGAATACTAACATGAAAGAACTTCTCTATATTGTCACAGATCACTTTAAAAATACCTTTTTAATAAATTAATTAGATTTTTTACTATATTAATACTTTTTAATAAATTAATTAGATTTTTTACTATATTAATTAGAAATTTACAGTGAATACTTGCCATAACTTAAGCTATACGCCTATTTTTGGATAAATTAATAATAATATTAATATAATGGATAAATTGATTAAATGCATAACTTTTCACATATTGTATGACTTTTTTTGTTATATTTCAATATATTGTTTTTTTTTTTGTAATTTCATATCAAAGTGATTAGAATGACAGGGTATTCTATATTTTCTGTAAATTAGCAAACTATATTAAACGAGAATTTCCTAGAACTACATAAATTTTACTATTATAACTTAACGAGTTCTATTAACAGAATTACTACTACTACAACGAGCTAACATAATAAAAATCATGCCTTTTAAATGTTATGCACCTGTAAGTTTGATTAATTATTATTTTGCCTTTTACTATAATGGAAACTTTATAATAATAATAAAATTGTTAGCTTGTTGAAAAAGCATGGTAGAAATTGATTTTGAGGCGCACGGAACCTGATTATAGTGTTTTTAGAAAATATAATTTCTATGAAAAAATATAGGCACTGCTTATTGCAACGATGGATTTTGAGCAAACTATTTATAAGTACGCGCGCCGGCGAGAATTTGCAGCAATTTTTAAAATATTTATATTTTTTTAATTTCTCTCTTATCTTAAAAATTAATATTTATAACTTATCAAAAACTTTTTATTTTCAGTTTCTTCTTTTCTCTCAATCCCTTTAAGGGGACCTAACCACCTTAAATTATCAAAAAAAAATGAAAAATTGATTTTCATTTTTATATATATCTTAAATTGTTTAAGACAAAGATTAAACTATTGAATGTACTCAGGTATACTGTAAAAAACATAAAACAATTTTTATATAAGCCATTTACTAGGTACAGCATATCTTCGAATACCAAAATTCACAATTCTGATTTTTTCAGTCACCGCAGACTTACTTTAGTTCTGGGCATCGAAGAGCACTTTTAAACCTCTAGATCTACTTTAAATACATATAATTCTGACATGAGCGGAGGAATT